>VZTL01051293.1:3402-29443 GCA_013400535.1 Scopus umbretta | reverse complement strand
TGTTTGCTAAGATTTTCCCCCCCCCCCCCCCCCCCAAAAAAAAAAAAAAAAAAAAAAGAAGCCTTGCCTTTAAAATATCCCTGAGTTCGAATTGGAGATAGATAAGATTAAGTTTTTGAATACATTTTAGCAATAGTTGGGATTTTTTTTCCTGGAGTGAGATGCTGACAACGTGAACAGTGTGTGAGAAGTACCTCATGAAGTGATGTAAATTTTTTAAATTTTTTTTTATTGAGCGTGAACACGTAACTAGAAAATAAAGCTGCAATATCCTAATCGCTTGATTTAGGATAGAGCTTGCTTTTGCATTAAATGGTTATGCTTCATGTATCTTAGCTTTGTTTTGAGGTTTATTTTTCAGTTTTTCTTTTTCTTTTTTTTTTTTTCCAACCTGGTATTCATAGCTTGGGATAAAGAATTTCTGTTTGTATTTACTTGGAGAGGGCTGAATTTGATTGAAACACAGAGCAACTCCTTTGTTTAAGATGGGTTATGCTGGGTGTGTCCCAGTGTAAATCTGGTCCAGAGCTTTTGGTGAAGTTACTTAGCTTCTCTCCTCCTCTTTGAGCTCTCTTTAAAATGGAGTGAGGGTTACCTAGTGGCAGGGAAGAATTAGGCTTTAAATTCATTATCCTGATAGGCACGAAAGTCCTGAAATGAATGAAATGGCAAAAAGCAGAGAGGGGGAACTGGAAATAACCATAATTCATCCCTGGGATTTTGCAAGCAGCTGAGGCAGTGCTGGGAAGGGTTAACTCAGCAGCAGCTGGCCACCAGCGCTTGGTCCTTATCTCACTCTTATCCTCTGCTATTAACTGGCCACAATTACGGACCATATCAGTTACTGCCATCTGTTTTTTCACAAGGCATTGGTCGGATTGCGGCCAGCAAAGGGGATTAGGGGGAGAAAGGCAGAAATGACAAAACGCTTCTGCGGTGCTGGGGCGCTGCGGTGGGGTCCCGTGTGCAGCCGGTGCGCGCCGCCATCCCCGACAGCTGCGGGGAATTAAGCGTAAAGATAAACTGTGAAGGCTGTTTCAAAGCTGCTGTAAAGGAAATGCATTTCTGCCTGCAGTTGTAATGCAGGGTCTGTGCAGAGAGAATTGAAGTGTAAAGCAACGGTGGTCAGTGGTGTGGTGCGTTTTGGGTGACTTCTAGCTTCCAGTGTGGATTGTTATTAGTGGGATCAAACTTCATCGTCCACAAGTAAACAGCAACAAACAGATGGATATTGCATATGTTGAATAGGAGGGGAAAACAGCCTCAGACTGTTGACTGAAATGCCCCTTGAACACTTATTTTTGCACTGGTAATTGCTATCTGGGCTCTCGCTAAAAGAAAAAGCGTGCAAATCAGGGACCACTTCAATCACCAAAGGGTGTGACCAGGGAAAGCAGCATATTTCAGTCCTGATTATCAATACTTTAAAGAAGAATGAGACTTCTGACAAATACTAATTTACTGCAATGCTATTTTTCTAAACTTTCCCAAATATTGGACTATCTTGCAGTAGTGCAAGAAAGGAAGTTTTCAGCATGATACCAGGGATTCACGAATCATTATGGCTCAACAGCTGTACTTTGATTCCAAGTTTTACTAAGACCAGATTAATTAAATTATTCTAAAGTATGATATACTGCCAAAATAAGGCTCTCTGGATTTTATTATTTTGGGTAAATTAAATTAAGGGTAATACAGATTTTAATGTTGGAAAATTAATACTTAACTAATATTTAATATCCTTTCTTAATGTTTAATTAATACATGATAGTCAATATTCTAAGGATTAACATCAATAGAGGAACAAATCTAATTCTTTATAAGACAGAAGTTAGAGGAATAAATAGAGGTGCACTGTACTTGGTAAAGCTACTCCTTTCCCTTCCTCTGTTCTTGATGGACTTGAGTAACAAAGGTGGGGGGGCAGGAAATCATGTTGTAGTGCCTTTTGGCTTTTTCATTATTTTAGTTCAGTTGCTGCTTTTTGGATCAGGTAATGCTGTACTGATGCTTTTGACTTGGTCTGTGCTCTAGATTTGGCATATGGGGTTTAAGTTGTTTTGGTGGTGGGTTGTTTTTTTTTTTTCCTCTGTATATGCCTAGCTTCACTTATTGGGAATAAGATGCACATGTATGAGAATTAAAATTAAGCTCATGTGGCAAGTCAGTGGTGTTAATTTGAGATGTAACTACCCTCTTATTCTGTATTTAAATAAGGATAGATGACTATTGTAATACTGAGCACTTACAAATACTGTGAAGTAATATTTTTTTTTCTTTGTTATTGAGTTCTTGTTCGATTTCTGATATTTTAACAAAAACAGAGAAAAAGTGATGTACTCACTGGCTTCTTGGAAATTATTCTTCTTCTCCTGGATGCTTCTTCTGCTGTCACACTTAGCTGTTACCTGTGCTTGGGTCTGGCAGCATGGCCACAGAAGTTACAGGGCAGCTCTTGGTTTGTTCATAGCCTGAAATAGAGCAACATCTAAAAATGCTTTATGCAAACACAATCACCACTGGCCCTTCTGGACACTCCTAAAACTTCTCACATATGTCATGGTACTTTCCCCGAGTGGTGGTGCTTATTCCCTTGCTAACAATCCCTCTCTTACTTCACCCACCAGAAGAAATATCAGGAGCTCAGGTCCTCTCACCTGCTGTGGTGCCTGAAGAGCTCTGGTGCTTTTCTCCCCTACAAATGCCAATTTAACCTTTGTGGCAGATGATCGTTGTCCAGGGTATGTGGCTGCCTGAAGGACTACTGGGAGTGGTCTAAGGCCAGGATAACCTGAGCAAAGACCTTGGTAGCTTATGCCAGGATGTGGCGTGAGACCTCTTTGCTGTCCCACATCTACCTTGCAGTGGTGACTTGGGATTGGTGCTGGGCTTCCTTGCCTGCAACGTTTTTAACCAAAGGATGTAATAATCTCCTAGGCCTTCACATCAGCTGTTCTTCTTACTTACATACTATTCCAGGTAATTGCTGAAATAGTAAGTGTTTATTTTTATGTTGTAGAATTATGTTATTACTATTCCTGTGCCCAAATGAGCTGTGAAGTAGCTCAACGCTTATTTAGATTGAGAGTAACCTTTTACACCTTTGTGCATAAGTGAAAGCCTGTGTTGTTGAACTTTGTTCCCTTGAGACTCAAGGTTAATCTGTCAACAGAAGTCATAATGTAATGTTAATGTTTTCCACCTGTTAAAATCAGTTTATTAATTTTAAAAAATTATACCTTCTTTCCTTGACTGTTTATGCAGAAATACTAGTGCATTCTTCACTTACCAAAAAGCACACAGAGGCATATTAGTGCCGTATCCCTTTAGCTGCTGGACTATGTATGTTCCCATCAGAATTTCCTCCAGCATGATTAAAAGATATGAAAAGTTATGCACAGAGAGTTACACTATGTACACACATCTATGTGTTGGGCTCCTATTGTATTGAAAACTAAAATTCAAACTCTTCAAACGTGTTGGTTTTTTTTTTTTTTATATTAACCTATTTGATCCTTGTTCCCTTTATATGCCTCCAGCTATGCGAGAGCTGGCATTACAGATCTTTGTTGTACAGTGGAAATATCAAACTAATGAATGCAAGAAAGAACTTGACTGTGTGATGGTTCATGGTCTGCCTGACAGGTATATAAAGTAAAAGCTGTCCACATCTTCAATTCTTTACTAGAACTTTTACTGGTAAATGGCAGAAATTTAAAAAAATACTTTGTGGAAAGAGAGCTTTTTTTCTTCATTGACTCAAGTATAAACAGTAAAGTGGAAAAAAAGATGTTGAATAATTTAATGTCCATTGTTACGTGTATCTGCATGTCCAGGTAAGTAACCTCTGCATATACTTGGGTTAAGGATTTACTACCCTTGCAGCTAGTCTGTGGAAATAACACTTTTTAATGAAAACTTTGACCTCTTAGAGCTCTGATAGATGCTCTTCGGTCTGAAGTCACTACCCTTCCATATGTCACCTAACACATGGTCTCTGGGGCCATGTTAAAACTTTGCGCCCGACTAAAGTTTTCAGAAACTTAGGGATGGAAAAAAAATCAATTAATTTTGCCTGAAGCTTGTAATTCTGGCTGTTCATTTTGTAAATGTTTGCTAAATGCTGTGGATTTTGCTCCTGTTTATTCTTCCCCAAGAACAAGAGCACTAGTTTTACTTCTCTGTTATCTTCCATGCAAAGAGCTTATACCCAAAACATTTACATACCCACATCATGGCAAATTGGGATATTGTATAGATATTTTTTGGCCTTCATTTTGCTCCAGTATNTCCTTTTCTGCCGGGCAGCTTTCCAGCCACTCTTCCCCAAGCCTGGAGCATTGCATGGGGTTGTTGTGACCAAAGTGCAGGACCCGGCACTTGGCCTTGTTAAGCCTCATACAGTTGGCCTCAGCCCATCGATCCAGCCTGTCCAGATCTCTCTGCAGAGCCTTCCTGCCTTCCAGCAGATCAAAACTCCTGCCCAGCTTGGTGTCATCTGCAAACTTACTGAGGGTGCACTCAATCCCCTCATCCAGATCACTGATCAAGGCATTAAACAAGGCTGGCCCCAAAACTGAGCCCTGAGAGAAAGAATCTCTTTCACTGTAGGTCATCGGGTTGACCTGCTCATATGGGTTTTGCAAAGATTTTTGCTGTGGAAAGAACTCGGTCATGTTTGGCACACATTCCCAGGGGATGGGGGTGACTGCCTCGGCTGTGGCACAATAGGCTTTGGGGGGCACAGGAGTGGCCTTCTTCAGCAGATGGTGCCCCAATATATTTGGGGATTACACAGGGCCACCTGCAGAGCAGGAGAGTGGAGGTCAGGTCATGGTAGAGTCGTTCCGGCTGTTGGGGTGGTGTGTTGTGCTCTCCCCTTGCGGGCAGAACAGGCTGGATGTGAAGATACAGCGTAGCCCAGTGGACCCCCAATGAGCATCGAATAAGAAGCAGCTGGTGGTCCCCTTCGCAGGAAGCCGGGCTGTGCTATCAGTGCTCACTGGGTATGGGGCAGAACTAATTAATGCCCGCGCTGCTTTGTGGGTGGCAGCGTCTCGCAGCCAGGGGCTTACGGTTAGCACGGTGGGGTGGAAATGATTTGTGAGTGACTAGAGAGTTCACGGCTATCACCGGTCTCCCTAACAAGATGTCTTGTAACATTGTGTTGCATAAATGGGGCTGCGGCTCGTCCAGTGACTCTGCCCAAAGTGAGTGAAGGCAACGTGTGGAGGAAATCGATAGTGGTGAATGTGTCGTATAGTCTCATTAATTTATTAATCTGTAGTGTTATGTCTCTTTGGTCCTGTAGCAACAGAAAGGAGTAAGTTTTCTTGCAGAGAAATCAAACCATGGAAGGCGCTATGGACCTGACTGCAGTCTGAACTGCCATACCTTATATGAGTGGTGGGGAGAGGTATATTTGGGGGAAAAAGGGAAGCTGAAATATTGGTTTTGGGTTGCTTTTCTTGTGAAGGTGTGTAGGGCAGCATTGTTCATGGGGAAAACCTTGTCCTTACGCCATCTCAGTGTCAGCCTTTCGAGGGAGCTGCAGCCTTGGAGCAGACGTAGAGCTGGGTGACTGCTATGGGTCCACATGGGTCAAGGAGGAAACATCCGTGTTTAATAAGGCATTCAATGTTAGCCAGCCTCCTTTAGTGTAAGGAAAGACTAGTATTTTCTCAAGTCATGGACTGTGAAACATGATCTCTCCTTGCCCTAGAGAAGATATCTGGTTACTTTTACAGAAGATGACATGGACTGGTGTTGCACTTTGCTAGATAGATGGGGCTGAGCATGAATTTTCCTTTTTTTCTTTTACAAAAATGTTTAATGTCTCTTGACTAGGGGGAGTCACTTCTGAAATGCAAGAGATATATGGTTATAGGCTGAAACCAATGGATTTATTTTCAATTTATCCTGCAGGCATGGAGACACTTCACACTACCATATTTTCCAGTAGTAGGCAAAAGGAACATTATTTTCTTATCCTATCTTTCAAAACTTTTTTCATGATCCTTTAGATATTTAAAGCAATCTTTGATTAAAAAAAAATCCATTTGCTTTTTTAATAAATAATAATATATCATTAAGGACATCAGACAGCCACATGTATAAAATCTCTTTGGTAGTGAGAAAAATGAATGTACACTTGTACAACGTAATGGTAGTAATACTGTGATGGTGGTAACTGCACCTTAATGCTGCCTCTTAAAGGGCTTCTCAAATTTTCATAAATGATGCTTAGACAACAAAAGCAGCAGTTTGAATTCAATATGAAAACTGAAACTGGGCAGTCTCACTCAGATCACTTTTTAATCTTCTCCCATAATTCACTTTCTTCAGCATGAGGGAGAAAGTGAATATTTCTTTCTCTTTTTTTTTTCTTTTTTCCCCTGAAAGAATAATACAAACTAAAATGATGAACTTATTTCATGAAACTGATCTCAGCTTAAGACCTGGGAATTATGAGCCTTCAAGTAAATCACTGCTAAGGTTAGGTAATTTTTTTGGATATAACCTAGGTTTTCTGTGTTTTGTGGTGTATCTTGGTTTTGTTTCATGTTTTGGTTTGTTTTGGGGGTTTTTTTTCGTTGTTGTTTTGGGGTTTTTTTGCTATCATAGTGAGCAATGGCTGAGGTGATATGCTAATTATATCGCAGCACTAGGTGGTTCCCTCAGCAAGGAATTTGGAGCCAAATGCAGGGACTGTAGAGGGGGACTAATTGGAGGCAGTAGTCCTGTACAGTGTATTTGCATGAGACTGGTAGGGCAGGCAAGTGTAAGTATGAAGCTGATGCACATGTCATTCAAGCATGTTATTCATCCCATTTTTTTATTAGTCAAGTTGCTATATAGAAAGAAAAGGAAATCCTTTCTGAAATAAAAATATTTCTAACAGTAAAGCCTGAAAAAGAAACTGTTTTCCTTTATTCAATAAGTGTTGATAACTTCAAGACTTAGAATTGTAAGTGCATCCTTATCCACAACAGAGAGGAGAGTATAAATTAGACTAATCAAATCTGGCACCCCTTTTTCTGTGGAAAAATTAGCAACTGGAGGCTTTTATTCCAAAAGGGTTTAAGTAAATCAAAGCTTAACTCAAATATTTATATAAAAATGTTATTAGAAACATTGCCTTTCAATAGGACTAAAGGCTTCACTTGGAATTATTTTAATTACAACATAAAATATCTGCAGAACCCTACTAAATATTGCTAATGAAATACAAGTGGGCTATGGTTTCTATTCTAACTGCTAGCAGGGGCTTGCGTTATTTCCTGTGGTAAGAGTACTTAATATTTGGTGACTTCCTTCACTTCCTCATGCTGATTTTCTGCCTTGTGTCCTATGGCTGGAGCATGGGCAACCTGTGTGTTCCTAGCACTGATCCTGGTCATGGCCTAAAGACTGTATTCAACACTGCTTTTGAGACAACTTGCCTCTAATAATACAGTATCTGGCATTTCTGTGTGGGTTTTGTGAAATTATAATATTTGTTGCTGTGATGGTGCTTTTTGCATGAACTGACGCTGAAGAAACACATCGCACATTCTTTCTTTGATGTGCTGGGATGAGAGAGCAGGTCCAGCATGTGGATGAGAATTCCCTTCACTTGCTTCATCGTATCTTCAAACGCTTTTCCTCTATTTCTAGATGTTAAGGAGAAAACAGCGAGGGGTATGAACCCAGAAACAGTTCCTAACAAATGCTGTGTTTGTTAATCCCCTTAAAAATCCTTTCTGTACTTGCGCATTACACGCTCCATGAAGTGCTACTTCCAGCCAACAGTACAGACTGAGGTATTTCTTGAAGGTGTGAGCAAGAGGAAAGTGGCAGTTGTGCTGCATGAGGAGCTGTTGACTGTGAGAGGTCAAGTCCTTGCCCTGGAGCAAGGCTTTACAGTGAAACCTGGTGTATAAGGATGGGGCTGAAAACAATTTATGGCAATTTTTCCCCCCTTTGAAGGAAAGATATGAAACAAGAGCGAGATGTTGTTATTTTTTTTTTCTTGAATTAATTAAAACTTCAGATGGAGAAACTTCTGCTACATGTATTAGCTCTTCTAAACGGATCTCAGACAAAGGGGTATTGTTCCAGATTTAGGAATTCAAGGAGCAGTTAACACACAATGTGGTGAAAATGTGGGTTTGAGTTTGTGTTTTGTTATTTGNCCCCCAAATTAGCAATGTTTGCAAGTACAAATAGGGAAGATGAACAGTGATGTCTGGTGGTGAAGTCCCCCGTGAGGGGTGTATAACAACATTCAAACTGTGTCCCTCTGTTAGACCTGGCAAATCATCGGTTTATAAACAACTACATCTCTGATATGAAAGTCTGCTTTGTGAATTCTGTGGGAAAAACGGTACTGAGTTACCTCTCCCCAGGGTAAGTTAGTGTGGTTAACAGATGCCAGTCCTAAGTAAAGCAGTGGCTCAGTGTAGCTTCTCTCATGCAGCTGTATGTTATCGTACCTGCATATGTGCCAAGCAGACTTAAGCACCAGAGGTCCTGGTTTTATGGAGCCTCTACTATGTGCGTGGGTCACTTGCAGGACCAGAGGAGAAACTCTATTAAATGCATTTGGCTGCAGAATGCTCTTTTGGCTCATGACAAACCAGGTTCACCCAAGGATTGCTGCAGTGGGCCATTAAAATGGGTCATATACAACTGTGTGTGCTATTAACGCTACTGTGTGCTCTGTGGTCTCTAGATGTCTTATGTGCTTCAGAGCAGAAGTACAGCCATGCCCTAGGGGGCCTAAAACCCCTCACTGAACACATCTTCCCAGACAAGAGAAGGATTCTATTGCAGCTCTTGGCAAAAACATTGTCAAGTTAACTTTGCAAATGTGTAAAACGTTACTGATTTTAATTTGGGTAATTTCTTAGTTAAAGGTGTAGCCAAGCTGAATGCTGAGCTATGCAGGACACCTTTAAAACCTTTCTCTTCCTCCCGTCACCAGGGAACTGGCGAGCAATACAGATAGTTTCTAAAATGGGTTTTTCAACATAGAATCATTAAGGTTGGAAAAGACCTCCAAGAACATCTAGTCCAACAGTCAACCCAACACCTCCATGCCTACTAAACCATGTCCTGAAGTACCTCATCTAGGCATTTTTAGAATACCTCCAGGGATGGTGACTCCACCACCTCCCTGGGCAACCTGTTCCAATGCTTCACCATGCTNCCTGGTTTCGTAGGACTTGACCTGTTTGTCCTTATAGTGATGAGCTTCTAGAGGGTTTCTTATTACAGTGTTGGCATAATAAATTATTTCTATCTATGATCTAGTTGCAAGTGTGTAATGAAACAAAACACATGGAGAAAGCTGGGGGGTAGCCTTCATAAGGAAATTGTTAAAACCCCCCTGCCTTTTATGGGAGATTGTGCTTCCCTCCGTATTATTGAAAAGCAGAAATGATTGTTGTTTTTTGGTTGGGTGTTTTTTGTTGGTGTTTTTTTTAATAAACAAACAAAAAACCCCAAACACGACCCAAAAGCATGAGTGTAAGATTTGGTGGCCAACGGTTGCTCTTTTACAAGATGTGTGGAGTTGGAGCGTTTGCTTGCCCAGACAAGTACTGCTGGGGATCTGCTAGTATTTGAGCAGTTGACTCCCTGCCACTAATATCATTATTTATAGTGTGGCACAGGCAAAGTGACTTACTCCAACAGACGCCAAATAGGTGGGTAATATTTTTACGCTCTGATGTTTCAGTGGAAAGTAACCAAAGAGGACTTGCATTAGTCATGGTGTAAGCAGTTAAAAAAAATAATCCTTCAACTCTTTTCTCTATTTCATCACTTTATATAAGCAACACATTTCTGTGGATAGAGTTATAGGTTTTTCATTCTAAAGATGTCACATAACTTTCAAAGAGTCCAGTGTTCAGCTTAACAGCTGCTCTTGCTTTTTTTAAACAGGGCTTCTTCATTCATAAGAAATATAAGGAAAGTGTGTCTGTATAGCATCTGGCAAAGTAGTCCCCTGATCCCTTACTGTGGATAGGTAGGTGCCACTGGTATTTATGTACACTTTGAAGCTTGTTTTATGCTTTGAAGAAGCGCTTTCTCCTTTATGACCTTTCAGAGTGCAGTTATTCATTGCTCCTTCATTAAACATGGAAGTTTTAAAGTTCCAAAATATGACACATGGATAGCAAAATGACCATTTACTAGTGTCCTAAACGTCTGCCTCTGAGGCTGTGCACCTAGCTTCTCTGCTGGCCGCGTTTTTGCATTTGCCTTTGCCTGAATGTGGTGAGGGGGTGAATGCTGGGCATTCCTCCACGGAACAAGATACTCGCAGGTTCAGGCTTTGAGCACTTACAAGAGAGAAACAGGGAAACGGCAAATAAGACAAAGTTTTTAAAAGCTTGGCATGGTGTGTCACTGCCTTAACCTGGCTTTAATTTGTGCCTCAGTAATAGTGACACATACTATTATTTTCATGAGTGGAGTAGCCAAATACCTCAACTCATGACGCTAAATATTTAGAAATACCCTCTGCCATTGGTTATTGCTTGTATTTCTGCATTTCTGTATTATCCCCAAGATGAATTCAGATTACTTTTTAGATTTGAATAAGACAGGTAGTGTTATGTGTGTATAACAGATTTTTCACATCT
Source organism: Scopus umbretta (assembly GCA_013400535.1). Taxonomy (NCBI): domain Eukaryota; kingdom Metazoa; phylum Chordata; class Aves; order Pelecaniformes; family Scopidae; genus Scopus; species Scopus umbretta. The sequence goes on along the minus strand of VZTL01051293.1, from coordinate 18,812 downwards.
TCATATTAATATACGAGTGTTTCAGCAACCTGGAGTTATAAGAGTGCTTTTGTCTTCTGCCTTTGTAATCAGGTCTCCCGACTCTGTTCAGTGTGTTAGATGTCACTTAAGCTTTTCAAAAGAGGAATAAGCATCCCAGGAAGTGATGTTCCTCACTTCTGAAGTTGTATAATTTTCAGGTCTATTCATGCACTAATTGACAACTAAGGTTGTAAATGGGAGTAAAAGTCTACTCCATACTGATGGATGGGAACAGCTTTCCCTCCTATACTGAATTGTACTTTTAACGTATTTGTCGAATATTTTCTGAGCCATTGCAATGTCGCTGCTTCGCCATGATGTGCCAAAATTTTGCCTCATCCACTTTAAGACTTCGAATGGTATCATGCAAAGATACAATTCGGTGAAATGATTTTTGCATCTTATGGCTGGGGCTGTGTTTAAAGGCAAATGCTCAGCTGGTGTCTCACTATGGTTCTGTGTTTTTCAGTGGATTTCTGACAACTTACCCTAGCGAAGGGCCTGCCCTTTCCTCCACAACTATCAAATTACATTGACCAAGCATTCTGCTTGCAAAAGAAAAGTGCAGCAAATTATGATTAGTAACATTGGCTGAATACCAGCTCTGAAAAAAGCTTCAGTTATATATTTTCATGACTTATTTACAGTGAATGAGAAATGCATTTAATCAGATATTTCAGTATAGCTGTTAAGGAAATTAGTAGGCTAGGACGGAATGTGGTGGTGGGTTGTACTCTTAAGCAAGGGCTCAGTGTGCCAATAACCCATGAAACAGGGAGATAAAGTTGTGTATTAAATCAGAAAGAATGATGTAAGAAGCTGGAGAAAAAGACCAGGTGTAAAAAAACAAACACAAATAAACAAACAAACAACAACAAAAAAACCCAGCCTGTTTTTGTGCCAGCCTTGGGCTTGAGGTAGTCTCTTCCTAAATAAACAAACACAGGGCTTACAACATGGGCAAAGCGTGGAGGATCTTAGGGTAGAGGTGCCCAAGTGCTGGGGGCAGGAGCTGCCCCTCTCACCTCGTACCAAGGAAAAGGGGTCCTTTGGGGTGCCAGGGCCCTGGTCATCTCCTTTTTGGTTGTCTGCCTCTGCCTTTAGGTAGACAGAAGGCACCCCACTTACCTGGCTCTGTGGAAACACTATTGATGAGGTGGTTAAAAGTATTGTTTGGGGGCACTTGGATGCTGTGTTTGTCATGATTAAGCAAATCACCTTTTTCTTCTTCTTGGTCATCTTTTCAACTAACACTTTAGTTTGGTTTTCAGGTTCTGCAATGCCTTTTTTTTTTTTAAAAAAAAAAAAAAAAAAGGCAATACACCAGAGTGTGGCTAACCTGGGCTGCCCATGATTGCACTGTCTGTGGCTTTCTTGGGGAGGGAAAAATTATTAGTGGGAAACTTGGCAGACATAAGCTTTAAGCATTTCTTGGTGGAGGCTTTTTCACTGCTTGTGTGGGATGATGAAGATAAAATCAAGAATAATTATGGATCTTATACTTTTCTATGTTTTTAGTTGAGTTTAATTTCTCTAGATGAAATCCTACATGTTTTAGGGTTTGACTAAAGCCAAATCAATGGGACTCTTTGGTCCTAGCTTTTGTATTAGAAAGTGAGGGGCTGTATGCCTACAGGTATTTATTGTGACAGTGTGTTTTCTCCCTCTGTGTTTTCTGCTGCCTTGTGTAAATTGGCCAGCAGTACTGCTGATTACATGTTGTTGTTATGTGGGCTGCTTTTGTGTACACAATAATGGCTCTTAGAATAGAGGCAAGAAAACTCATCTCTACAACTCAGTCCTTGAGCAATAGATAAAAATCTGTGTGACTTGCTGTGGATAGATGTATTTTGTTCAATTTTTTTAACAGGAAGTTGTAAGATAGAGAACTTAACTTTTACTGGCTTTCAACTTGAGAGCAATTTCCAGAGTTCTGTTTAAAAGCCCCTGGAAGGGGTTTGCAATAGCGCTTTTTTTTTTTTTTTTTTTTTTTTAGTTNTTTTTTTTTTTTTTTAGGTATTTCAGCTATGACAGGACTGAATTTCATGCTCCTCTAGTATCAGACACTATTACTTAAAATAGTTCCACCCTGCTGTGGGCTGAGCCAGCTTCCCTTACGCTGCAGCAGACAGCAGCTTGCTGGGAGAAGGGCAGTGCAGGGGCCTGCCTGAGCTGCTTGGGAAAAATCTGCTCAAACAACCATCTGCAGATGAAAGTTAGGGATTATCTATTGGAAAGATCGGTTGTTTAACCTTTAATAGCACTTCTGGTAGGGTCTTTGTCAGAGGCAGCCCATGCTTTCTGCTAACCTTTCCTGACTAGGTATTTCTAGCCAAAACAGCCTCTGATAAGAATTAGAGCTGTTCCTTTTAGCTTTTTCCTTAAGTAGTCCACAGTGGCTCAAAATGTATGTGCTGATGATACTTGGTACAGTGGGATGTCCTCTGGAGCAGGTTGTCTGGTGGAGACAATTGTCACCAGTTCATGCACCTCGGCAGACCTTGAGTAATTTCTGCAGCTGGGGGCTCTGTTTTAATGTTGCTGAGCGTTGCTTTAGGAGGGTGTGCAGTGCATGGTATCTGCTAGGCATGGGTGGCTGTGTCTGCTGTTCTTGCAAGCAAGAGCCATTACTTGTAGAATGGTTGTTCTCTAACAAGCATGGATCAGTTTGAGCATTGGGTCTGAAATGACTGCAGTGAAGAGAGTGAGCTGGAGATACTTGGCATCACTTTTCATTTGCAGGGGTGGAAGAACAGCATCCTCCAGCTTGTGCTAACGTGTATGGAGGGGCTGAGTTAGAAATGAGATGTGAATGTGGATGTGGATGCAGCCTATTTTTTGACATAATTTTGACATGCGTATGCTATTCTTAAGAAATACTGACTTTGGAGACAAGACTCTTGTACATCAAGAGAATGCTGCTCTGGCTTTCAGCACATCTTAAAATTTTACTGCTTTTTTTTTTTCCTTACCAAAATATTCCAAGTATTGCCAGACAGGTGTGAGAAAGCAGGAGGTGGACCATGGGGGGAAGAAGGTGGGGAATAGATGAGAGAAAATAAAAGAGAATTTAAAGACATTCAGAGCTGAGCAGTACCCACAATATTGTATTTAAACCCCGTGCACGTAGCTGACAATGAAAAAGTGGTGGTTTTGGCTAACCTAAAGGGGACTAAAATATCTAAATATTTCTTATGCAGATTTTTTTAAAATGTTTGCTGAAACTGGAACTGCCACAAAATGAACTGCTTCAAACCCACTGACATTGGTAAAGCAGCTCCACTATGTAAGTGACTGTCTACACAATCAACAGAGGATAGCAACAAAGCTTTTAAAAGTGTTTTACATGAAAAGAAGTACTTACTATTGTCTGCAGTGCAGCAGTAGTTGATTTGAGCCTAAATATGTGTAAGAAGTTGCAGCGGTGATAAAGACAGCTTGGAAAAGTGCCAGGGGCTATAAAAGAGCAGCAACTTGGTTTACACATAAGATCATGGCATAAGCAACATTTAGAATTTAGTCACTTTAATTATCAGAAGGGTTTTTGTGACCTAGAGACTGTAAAGGAAAGTAGGCTTAAGGAAAAAGCTGCAATAAAATGCAGCCATTTGTAGGAATGACAAGCAGTTGCTTGGTTGAACTGGAGTCCACAAGGTGAAAACAGATTTCTGTGTGACACCATGGTGCTTGCTGAACAGAAACTGTTAAAATTCAACAGTTTTTTTCCTTACTGGAATTATTTAGAAATGGCAAATCTAAGGCTTTACAGGTAGATACAAAACCTGCTCTCTCTGTGTATCTAGAATTATCAGGGGAGGCTTAAGGAGCATGTCCATATTTATAAACTGAGGAAAACTCCACCACTCTGCCTCTTGCAATAAACACAGTATGCAAACACGTGTTAAATGTCCACAAGGCAGTCATGCATTGTGGGAGAAGATAAGCCAAGCAGTTTGGTATTGAAAAGAAAATAGAGTCCTAGCCCAAGATCACTTTTGGGCATGGGAACTGAAGTCTTTCAGAAAGTTTTGGAACCTTAAAGTGTATGACAGGAAAGAGAAAGAAAAAAAAAAATCTTTCTTAAGAAGGATTATCAGTCCTAAATACAAAAAGCTTACTTGTCATGAAAGTTAGATAAAGGCAGAGATTTTGCATTTGGCAAATGTTATCCAGGCCCAGAGTAGTGCATGGCAAGCAGAAAGGATGAACCTGCCTCTACTGATATCAAGATGACCACTAGCCCAGTCGTGCACATGAAGCACCATCCATCTCTTGGTGGATATACGCTCATCTTCAATGGGTGTCGAACGTTTTTCCCCTGAGACATACACAGCCCTATCCTATTGTACAATGAAGACTGAAAAGGATGATGAACACTGCCCCAAAGTTAATGCATTCGAGGCTTACTTCAGGAGAACAGGCTGGGGCTGGAATAGCACCTGGGCTTGTGGCTGGGCATGGCCAGGATTGTGTGAGGAGCTCCTGGCTCTCGCTCCTGGCTCTCACTCCTGGCAGCGGCAGCCAGTGATGGGGAGCACCTTGTGATGTTAACGCATACCCAAGGAGTACACACAGAAATATGTGACCATTAAAAGAAAAAGGAATGTAGCTATAAACCTACAGTGTGAAGAAATCATTGTAGAAAGTTTATACCTGGTTTAATTATATATACTGTCTTAGTTGTATGAAAATTTGTTTTAAAAAATATGTAAATCTCAATGGAATTGAGAGTCAAGCTGCAAATATGAATACTCTCATTACTGTAGGCAGCTACATCTAATTTTTTTGCTTTTTAATGACTCAACTAAAGTTCAGGGCTGAATATGCCACATATTTTTGCTGCAGAAAGGCATAAAAGGGTTTAATTTGTTCTTAAATAGAACTTACCTAGTTTTCAATCTAATAGATAAGACTTTTTGCTACTGTATTCTCTGTCAAAGGCCAGTGCACCATTCCTGTAGGTGCTAAAGAGGTTGCTAAGAAGAATATTATTGCAGAGACCTTACAGTGCCAAAGTGGCAGTTGCAAATGAAAGACAACCCACCCTTCCCTCTTCCCCACCAAAACGCCAACCAAGACTCATCAATATGGATGAGGTAACTGACGAGTAAATGAATTGTCTGCTTAACCTGTGCCAGTGCTGATGCCTTAACTGCTGTGAAATGGAGGGGAAGAATAATTTATTTAATTTTCAATACGCCTTTGGAGTTGGCTTCAAGTCCCTGCTCCATGGTGGTTTGCTGTGTAGTATCAGACGTTTCACATAGACTTTCCATATCACACTTTCTGTATCACGCTTTCCTATTTTTGTTAAATGAATCTGCCTCTTGTCTTTGAGAGTCTTGCATGAGTTTTTAGTTTGGTACAAGGGCTGTGAGTACTATGGTAATCAGCGTTAAAGGAATTGTTTTTGGAGTATTTGGTGAAACTCAAGCAGAATTAAAATAAGCCTTCCAGTGAGAGAGCTGGTCTCCTAAGCACAGTGTGCCTGGCATTGAGACCAGGTGTGGCAGGGCTTCTGTCTAATTCTTCACACAGCTTTTTTGATATATAGTTTTTTCTGTATTGATCTTTGTTTAAGGATGGAAAAACAAAGCTTGTTGTGAAGGTGACTGCGCAACCACATAGAGCAGTAGTTTCAGCATGCTGCTGGCTGGCTCAACGAAGAGAGAAAATTTTCAAGTAATGTTTGCTGCTGTGGTCGGTGACATTATCAAATTTCCCAGTGCAAATACCATTGAGAGGAGCAAGGCTTCAGTTTTTCTTCTTAGGATCATTTAATGAGTCATTATTTACTTTTGTCACATAGTAATATGGGACTTGATTTCTGGGAAAAAAAAATTAACTCTGCCAAGGTTGCTGCTGAACAGAAGCAGCATATTTCCCATAACAAAGTTTCAGCTCATCACATGAGAAGTTTCCAGATATAACTTTCATCGTGATTTCATATTTTCCACTACGTTCCTGAGGGACAGCATCTGCTTTCAGATAAGGTCTGCTCAGTAATGAGCTTGAAAGCTGTTTCTGCTTGGAAAACGGAAGTCCTTTAACAACACAGGGAGAAGTACCAAAAAAAGTTAGGATGTAAAGCTGGGAACAATTCAGTTTGGGTTATGACAGCAGGAATTTTAGGATGGTTGGATGTACAGTCTCTGAGGAGCCTGGGCATTGCTGTCCTTCTGCTGCAGGGGGGACAAGGTGCACTCCCAAATTGCGATCTTGGATTTTAGTTTCACTACAACCCTTTAAGCCAAGTAGTTTCAAGGGTCTGCGTTTGCCACTGTCCTGATGGAGTCTGGCAAGTGGTGGGGGAAGAAACTTACTTCTGTTTGCTTTAAACTTCATTGGTCTGTTGTTTCTATACAGTGTTGGTTCTGTTTTGGGTGGGTTTGGGATTTTGTTTTTCTTTAAGCTGAGTAACAAAGCAAATAAGCTAAGGAAGTTTATGGAGTGCTCTCCAACTTAATAAAAGTGGGGTAGACTATACTGTGCCCAGCCAAGCCCTGGAGTGATGAGGGGACAAATGCTTGTGTTGTCTTAGTCACACTGTGTGTTAGATGAAAAGGAAACCCAGCTATCTTCCTAGACAAGGGTAATTTCTAACATTCATTCAGATAGAGAAGTTGTTTAGAAGGTGTCCTTGCAAACCTGCAGTAGTAGGGCTGTGGGAGAAAGAGGCAAAGGAGGAAATGGTATGTTTTTTCCATACTAGCCTTGGTAGTTTACTGCAGTGGTTTAGGAAGAATTAGGGACTGATTTTTGACACCGTGATAGTATGTGAATTTTGCCTCCGGTACACTTCTCAGCTGTGAACTTGGTAGGAAATATACACATACAAACCAGCTCTTCTAACTTCTGCATGACTGCAGTGCCAGGTCCCCATCTGCTATAAACAGAGGCAACTTCATCAAAGCCACTGTGACTTACGCCAGTCAGGGACTTGGCCCAAGATGTCAGGGTAAACACTGGTAGGAGGAAATGTCTCTGACACTTATTTTCAAAAACTCTTAAGTTCAGCAGCTCTGCAACCATGTTAGGGCTGCCTCTTTCTTTCCACCCTCCCTCCTTTCCTGCTGCTTTTATACATTTTGTTAGTCAGCTTCGGAAGTGCATCAAATTAAATCAAAGCAGAGGTGTTGGTGGTTTTGGGTTTTTTGTTTGTTTGGTTTTGGGTTGGGTTTTTTTTTTGCTTTTTTTTTTTTTTTGTCTCTGAATTTGTTTTCCTCTTGAATGCTAACTCCAGTGGAAATATAAGAAGATTTGGTTCAACTCCTGAAGTGTGAACTGACAGTAGCCTGTTCCTAGGGTGTCTTTCTCCTAATCAAAATATGTAATAGATACCTTGCAGCACAAGACTACACAAAACTTACGGCAGCTTTCTTTAAAATAGATCTAGAGAAGTGACCGGCAATTCTGTATGTGGGTCTACCCAGTTCTCTGGCTGCTTGGTTGCAAGATGTGGGTCACCCATGGCATCAGTTCTATTAGCAGTTACTACCGGCGCTCTACAAAGCTTTACATTAAAAATAACGAATAAGAATCTCTCTTTCACAAAGTGAGACTGCTAAAATTTGCAAACGGAAAAGGGTAGAAGGCACTTTGATTCTTGATATGCTTAAAGGGATGATGCTTAGCCAAAGACTTGACTACAGTTCACAAGTGTCACCATGAAATCTTGACTGTTTGCCCAAATCCCATTATCATTCAGGAAGTTCGTGATGAGTAGATTTAAGCTCTAATCATGCAAAGGATAGGAAAGTATGTGAGAATACCCACCTTTTATGGCATGGCATTTGTTGGCAGTATTGGCTTGGCTGTAGCAGACAAGATTAAAGGATTAGGAAGTAAGCCAGATACCAAACTGCTGCTGCTAAAGTTGTAATTTGCCAGTATATTGATTACAGAGGATTTTTTTTTAAGCCTTTGGAACAGTGTCCTGTATCCTTATTTCTATGTTAGCTTGTGACTGTATATATCTTTAATAAAATGGAGACCTTATTTCATAAGAAATGTGAGGTCTCCTATTGCTGAGATGAAATCAATTCATTTGGTCCATTTCAGTAGCTGTCTATGTGAATTTGTTTTATTTTCTTTTTTCATATAAAGCTTGCTGTGAGAGAGAACCAGATTTTTGACAGTGTTAATACAGGTAGGGAAACCTGTGCTGAAGTCTGTTCTTATGCTGGGGCAAGAGCAAACTTCAGTCTCCTTCAGAGGATACTGACCATACCTGACACTCCTTGCCTGCAATCCAGTTTCTTCTCCTGAAGACATTCCAGAACAGAGCCCTAAGGCTTGTACTCCAAATCCCTGCTTAATTTATTTTTTTCCCCCCAAGTCAGAATATATTGCAATGCCTCTACTTAAACAACAGAGGAATTCAGCATTTTTAAAAATTAGTGATATGAATGTAAGGAACTGAATGTTAAGCCTCCTGACTTTCCTTTCTGCGTAAAGTTACGCTTGGTAGGATGCTTTTTCACAAGGTTCTCAGCTGGGGATCATTTCACTAATAGCACCAAGGGAGCAAGCTGGTCGGAAACACTCCTGATGGATTGAGGTAGCATAAAGGTAGACTGGTGTGGGACCCAGGCAAAATGGAAATCCAGGGAAACTGCTCCATCAAGTGTTGAAAGGTAAAACTGGCGCTGCAGTACACTAAAAATACAGGTCTTCCTTGGGTCAGAAGCAAGGTGCTCTACAGGTGTCTCACAGAGGTGAAACAGGCAAAATCCCTACTAATCTTCATAGGGACAGATTTGGCTCTGAGCTGTATAACATTTTAAGGAATTACCTTGATTTTAATTTACTCCCTTAAAAGTCTAACACAGTGGGCAGTTAAAGGCTGATCTTTTTCCTTCTGAACAGTTCTAATAAAAGCAAACATTTTGCATGTATGTAAATCATGTTCAACTGCATAATTTAAAAGTAAATATTTACTTGCTTTCCTCTGAAATTGCACAATAAGAGTTGCAAGATTTGTAGGGAGAAAAGAAGCAGTCCTTTCATCTTGAATTTTAAGAGTGTATTTAAGTATTCTATTAACAGATATAAATGCTGGTCTTACATGTACAAATGTCACTGAAATAATTTGTGGGCTTAGATATGGCAGGCTTTTTTGCTTCCTTCCACCATGGAAATAGGAACCTTCCTGACCTGAACCTGTATTTTACTTGCTTACTAATTTAGGATATCTGTGTTGCTCACTGCTTAGAAGAAGTTTTGCATCTAAATGGAGACCTTAATTTTATTTTTTTTCGAAATGAGTCTACTCTCACATAGCTAGTTGAATCAACTGAAATAGATTTTTCTTAAAGTTCTTGGCTTCCTGGACTTTCTGTTGACAAATTACGCTGAAAAGTTCCTGAAAACTCTTAAAAGAGAACAAAAAAAATTATAAGAAAATCTTGGAAAGATTTCTAACTAGGAAATGCACAGGAATAATTTAATATTACCTGATTTTCATGAAAATGCAGTGTTACAAATAATTGCATTTTTGAAAAAGGAGATAAGAGCTCTTAAATGTCAGGTCTTCAAAATCCCATTGTTGTTTAGATTTAAAAGCCATTGTTGACAGACATTTTTAGCTGGGTGGCAGAAAATATGTAAATTTTACTTAAAGCCATTGAGCTTTTGCTTACTTCTGCCTGCATCCCAGGGGCTGCCCCAGGACTTTTGACACATCCTGACCAATACCTTCAGGAACCCCAAAACTTTGTTCTGCTGTATCACCTCTATCTCCAAATGCTGAATGAGGTTGGGGGGAGGGAGGAAGCATACACAAAAGCTAAAAATTTTCTTGTAAACCTTCGAAACAGCTGCCAGGTATTCATGTTGCTGATCTGACAGGCAGAGGCTGGAGCTGAGCAGTCCTCTGGCCATAGCCAGTAGCTGCTCCTCATCATTGCTTCGTCTCGTAGGATGATGACAGAGCTTGGGGAAACATGCAACTGGAAAAAAAAATCCTTAATTCTGAACTTAATTTGGATCATTTAACTTAAAAATTGTGAATTCCTAAGCTTTTTAATTGACTTAGAGGATACAGCATGGTATTCATCTTGCCTAACACTAGATACCTACAAACTGTACCTAAGCTAGCTTGTAGTCAGTGGAGAGAAGGCGACACTTTTTGAGTACAATTCAGGTGCCATGTGTTAGTTGTCTGCCTTAGATGTTGCTGAGGACCTGACCCATGCCAAATAAAAAGTGGGCACAGATGCCTCTGGCCACCCTATGCAAGTCGCTAAGGGGAGTAGGAACAGATCAGGGTGTGCTCCCCTCCTCACTCCTGCACCCTGCTTGTAAATAATTATAAACAATATATTCTATAAATAACAGAATTTTCATGAAAGTATTTCCAAATCCCACCTTTTTCATAAATGTGAGTTAAAACTATTTGTATGAGAGCAGCCCAATCTGAGCAGCACTGTACATTTCTGTCCATTTTACCAGCACCTAAATTCTTCCCTGAATTTTGAGTTGGTGAGGGAAGGATTAGTATATAGAGAAATAAATAACAACCAACCCTACCTTGCTTCAGCAAAAGCCGTGGAGGCTGAGTTACCAGCTTAGGACCTATTGCCTTCAGTGGCATGCAAAAAATATGTATTGGGATGGCTTCAAGTGTGTCCCTGAACTGCAGGGAGAATGTGGGTTTTGGTTTGGTTTTTGTATTGGGTTTTTTCAGTGAATTTGTTGACATGGCTGAAAACTGGCCTGAAAGGGAGAGCAGTGATTGCTGGGGGACCTATCAGCAGAGTGTAAATAAAATGAGGGTGAGTCAGTGCAGAGTGATACTGTTTTTGGTCTAAAATCCTGAAAACCCCCTCCACTACTGTGCAGAGTAACAGGTGTAACCACAGGCTTTCCCTGCTCCCTCCCCCAGCCCAAACTAATTTAGGTTTCTAAGCCTATGGAATGAGTACAACATGATGGAGCCAAAGTTTATAGAAAAAAAAATCCATGCTAATATAGGCTGTAAAATAAATGCAAACGAAAGCTAAAGTAAAACAGCTTTTATTCACATGAAAAAATAAACCTGTTAGCTCTGATAATCAATTAAAATATTATAGAATCAAGCAATCACAGATGTAGAAGCTTATCCTCCTTAAAGTCATTATAAATCACATCCTTTCTTAAATCTCTCTATTCCCTCTTATTGCTTACATTATAATCCCTTCCCGGGTATCGTTTTCGTTGCTAAACATACTGTTTGCCAGTCAGTTTATTAAGGTTTGTCTTGACAGTGCCAAAAAAAATGCTCTTTTTCAAAGATAAAAGGAAGGCTAATATTGTAATAATAATTTCACTTCTTTGCTAGCAGAGCCTAATTATTGAAGAAATTGGCACGTGAAATCTCTGAGCTGATAGGGAATTAGTATGTCAATAGGAGCCTGCTTTGAAGTTGACCCATACCATTCTTGGTGGTGTTGGAAAAGAGGAAAGAACTTTTTCTGGTGGGGGAACAACCAAAAATAAAACTGTTCTTCTTTACTGTTTTTAATAAATTAAAAGCTTTCATGCAAATAGGTGGGACACATAGGAGGCACAAAAAGTAAAAGCAGACAGAAGAATTTATAGACTTGAGACTGATAAGAATAGCAAAGGGCCTTTAAGGGGCCTGGGTCAATGAAAGAAAATGTGAAGCTATTGGTTTTGTGTGGGAGCTGTTGCTTGGTGACATCAGACTTACAGCAATGATGTCAATAAAGCATTCCCAAGTACTGTGAGTACAGTAGGGTTGGATATAGTGAGGAGTGCTGTAAGTTACTGCTAAAAAAGCAAACATTTGCATCAAGCCTGACACTGTTTATCGGTCGGCTCAAAGCCTGGAGGAAGCAATGAGCCAAACATTTTAACAGCCCTACTGATTTATATGGAAAAGCTATTATGAACTAGAAGCAGAGCTACTAAAACATGTCCTAAAATCAAGCTTGAGAACAGATGAGATGTACATGAAATATGTTTTGGTTTTTTTGTTTTTTTCTATGCTTTACTTGGTGGTAGGCAAACCCAGCACCAAGGAAAGCTGTCAAGGTCATAGCTGTGCTAGTGCTCAGTAGCATGAGCATTGTGAGATGGAAGCTGCTGGTAAGTGGGAAGGCTTTTAGACCTTAAACCATAAATACCACTTCAGTTTGAAATCCTCAAGTTACATGAAGACTTGATGAAATAAAACCTAAATAACTTGTCATCCAAATATGCGCTTTATATATATAAAGGTAATATATATATACACACACAAAATCTTGCTGTAACAAGGGCGAGCCAAGCAAAGTCCCCTTTTTGCATGAGTAAGACTATTGCAAATAAGAAATAGAAATGGCTGCAGTTCATGGCAAACAGCTGATGCTTCATTGTGATTGGACGTGTATGACCATTGGAAAAAATGGCAGTCTCGTCTCCAGTAGCCCAAAAGACTGGGAATAACAGTGCTTGAGATGAAGAAAATAGGTCAAGATGTGAGGTAGCATGGGTGATGTGTAAAAGAAAAAAAAAAAAAAAATCTGCCAGGAGCAGTCAAGCATCTTCCTATGGAGCTGCATTTCACTGTGCATTAAATGTGAAACTTTATGTTCTTTGATGTTCACGACTTCCCTTAAAGATCAAACCAGCAAGAAAGAATTGGTGGTTCATGATTTTGGTCCTGAAATTGTAAAGGTGAACTCCGTGCTGTTACATCAATTTATACCAGTTGGTAGTCTGGACAATGATGTGGGTCCTCATATCTCCATAAAGATTTACAGTAGTTCAGAGAAAGGCAGATGTTACGAGAAGAGTAAAAAGCTAATTATGGGTGCACTTAGTGTTTGCATTAATGTAACTGTACTGATTTTGGTGGTGTTCTTTCAAATTTGTCTTGTAAGAATAGACTGTGTGTTGGGGTTAATCAGTGGGGAACTACCTATATAGCTGAAGGAAGGAAATCTTTAATGTTGAAATACTTCCCCCCCCTCCCCCCCCTTTACAACTGAAAATGAAATGAAAGAGTCATCATCAAATTTGAACAGTTGGTTTTCCATTATGGAATTTGGAGAAGAGCGCATGATCCCTGCGGTGCTCATCCCAGTGTCCCAAAGCTTTCTTCTGCTTGGGAAATGTTACCCAGAGAAGACAGGACACTCTGTAAACTCCGTGTAGAGGGCTGAAGTTCCTTGTCTTTTTGAGTCCTCATCACTTTAGTTACACAGAAATTTAATTTTTAAAGAAATGTGACTGTTGGGCAGATGTTTTCTGATTAATCATTAGAAAATTTGTGCAGATTATATTTTTCTGACTGCTGAGTTGAGCTTAGATCCAAGTTCCCATCAGATATTGGTTGGTTGTTTCTGGCAGTCCTCTTAATAAAATCCTGGTTTTATTAAATACCTGGTCTCTGAGTGTAACAAATTTCTACGTTGAAGCTGATGGGACTCCAACCTCTCCTCACCATAACCCTGCCTTGACACAGTAAGTGAGCTATAAATGTTCCGCTACTTCAGGACTAGGATGAATCAGCCAAAAAGTTTCAGGTAAGAAGACATCTAAGTTAGTCCATTTTTAGTCACAATTCTTCCTGCCTGCCTATGTGAAGACCTGAGCATCTTGGTGGCCCGTGCATTTAATGGAGCCATTGGACATCGGTGATATTGAAAGCTGTTTTCAAGCTGCTTCAATGTGAGTAACTTTAAGCCAAGAAGCAATAAATCTTTCCTTGAATGTATGTAGACCACTATAAAGAGGTAAGTGAGTTACCAGTTCTTTTCTTGGACGCACTAACAATGTACTTGCTTAGCTGAATTTCTGGAGCAATTAGAAGTTAAATTTTTAACATTCTCTTGACCAAAGGTGATGATGTGTGTTAAGATTGATCTGAAGTTTGGGTTACATTTTAGAATTTATTTTGATTCAGATGAAGTGGTACTCTCTTGTGTGTGTGTGTGCGTGTATGTGTGCATATATATATATAAAACTTTCTGCTTGTAAATTCATTGCTTTGCTGTAGGCGTCAGGAGAAAGGCTGTTGATAACTCAGTTTGAGATTCTCATGGCAGAGAGGAGTTGGCCTGGTGATGGGCACCACACACTCAACTTTGAAAATGCTGCTCCAACAGTTTTCTGGCATGCACACTCTGGACAGAAAGATATTTTGACATTTTTAATGTGATATGAAAGCATATGGATATCCTCTTGTGAAATATAACCAACTTACGTGTTTTATGTCACTCTGCTTTGAGACAGCTGGAGCTGAAGACAGGCTGTAACTATAAACACCATTAGTCCTTTTTTTCCCCCCTGTCTGTGTGGAGCACAGCTATTGCTCCTCCTGTGCTTTTAGATCCATAAGGACAGCAGTCTACCTGCCCCAACTGCACGCCATAGGGGTGTTGAAAGGTGCCAGGTAAATGGAGACTTTGGCAGCTAGACTTCTGTGTTGTGCTAATATTTCTTGGCTGTGCAAATATTAACTGAAAACGTTAATTACTGCTTATGCTGTGGATTTTTTTGAAAAGGTCATAAGAGATCCTTCAGGTTATTATTTTTAAAAAGACAAGAAAAAAGTATGACCTAGTTGCTGTCCATAAAGAGATGCTTTAGATCTAACACAAATTGTTTTGTGAAGCTCTGAGAAAGGTCTGTGGGCTTTACTAGGCAGGTGGTCAGGCTGTGCTGTCTGGTCCTAACAGGAGTTTAAACTCTAGTAACTAATCTCTGTTGTCTGAAGATGAATTTCAGTGTCTAGTAAGAGTGGTGCAGTGGAGTTTTTTGCCTTTTAAAATGTAATTTAACATGAGCCTACGTGTAATGGTAACAGGAACATCTCCAGTGAGGAGATGTGCCCTTGGGAGCCTGTTTGCAGAGGCTGGGATGTCCCCAACCACCAGAGGCAGCGATGGGGACTACATCGTGGACACATGCGGTGTGGTGGAGCAGTTTCCCAGGTTTTCATCACATAACATCAGTAGTGAAGGCTGTTGTCTTACTTTGGGCACTATCCCCAATGCTAGTGTTGGAGAAAGTGCACTGCTATTGCTGGTGACAAGCAGGAGGATGCTGTAACCCTCCCAGCTTGTTTTGAGAGCTGCTGGGAGAACTGATGGCTGGAGGAGGGTGTTCAACACGAGTGCACTGTATCCAGATGAGCCCCCCAACCCAACAGCTACTTAAAGCACTCCCCAATCTCCCCTAAAAGAAGGGGAGGGCTCGCCCAAGGGCAGCACTGAAAAGCCTTTTGCAGTCATTAGTGCTGTCCCCCATGCTGCAAGCTGCTTGCAATGAGCATGTCGACATCTCTGCAATGTACTCGGATTTCAAAGGCGGTCTTCCCAACCAGCTGCATCTGAAGAAATCAAGCAATTTTTAACAAATTTTTTTTTTTTGAAGATACCATGCCAAGCCTTTTGAAATGA
>VZTL01051292.1:5360-23844 GCA_013400535.1 Scopus umbretta | reverse complement strand
TTTTTTTTTTTTTGGAAGAGGGGGGAAATGTCCAGTTGTCTTATTAAATACATCTTATTAAAGTGAGCCCTGGATGTCTGCAAGCCAGCATCATGCCCAGGGTCTTTCTACCTGCTGAACACACAGGATTTCCATCCCAACAGCAGAGCCTAGCACTGACTTGCATTTACAAAGCTGTGTATCAGAGCCGGGGCTGAATCCAGACACTGTGGATCCAAGGGGTGGGGGAATGAATTGCAGGGTGGTTGGAACAGCGTCTCATTACTTAGAGTCCATTAAAGTGCATTAAGGAGGGTGAGGTGCCTTCCTCAACCGCGCTTGCTCCACTCCAGGTAAATCGGTTCCCAAACAGAACAATTCATGTCCCTCTTTGCATCCAGTGTGGGATAGGCAGATGGTGTTTTGTTCCTATTTCCCTGCACTAACAACATTTATCACAGGGCACTACTGCTGCGAGACCTTCCCTAATGCTGGGGCTCCCCTGTTGCCACGCATGGCAGTATTTTGGCTCCTTCACTCCTCTGAGCAGCTGCCAATTCAGGGGGAAGCAATGAATGCCGGGGGAACAGCTGGGACTGCTGCCTTGCTCGCTGGAGCACGGGGGCAGTCGGGACTGCACGGTGGTTTCTTGAGCCACTCTTTGATCCCCGCTATGGCTGTCACTGTTACCATAGTACCTCAATTCCTAATTACTCAGCAGCCCTCCGCAGTGTGAGCTGCTGTCTGAACACAGAGGCAGACTGTCATCGCCTCTGTCCCAAAGAGCTAGGGAGAAGGTAAATGATGGCCCCTGGATCCAGGCAGGGAGGAGGGAGTGTGAGAAGAGAGAATGTTACCATCTCCAAGTAGGCGACAACGTGCGTGTCCTTGCCTCCTGAACATTACTGGGTGTTTTGCAGGATCAGCAGCAGAGGGGAGAACTGATGAAGCTTTGGGAAAAGGAAAGCAAGGTATTTTCAGGCGTTTTTAGGGAGTTTCTTCTCTAGTGCAAGGGGCAGCGTAGGCGAAAGTGTGGAGGAGTTATTTTGAAAAGGTAATGGGAGAGGGAGAAAACAAGGCTAGGATAATGTGTTGGTTGAAGGAGTCATCATTTTGACAGCAAAAGAGAAATGACAGGCAGTTTCTGTTCCTGGGACAGCTTGTGTGACTTGTCCTGTGGTTCACTTGCCTGCCTGTGCATGCCCACGTCTGCGCTATGTGTGCGCATCCCGGTACCAATGTCAGTAGGGCTTTGAGCTGCAGTCTGAGTCAGATTCCTCTTTGCAGGAATGGGATCTACATTACAAAACCCATTGATTTTGATCCACAGAAACAGTCCCACCGCAGGGGTTGAGACTATTTGTGTGAGTAAGTGCTCTCTCTGACATGACAGAGTTTGCCTGAAGCTGCAGGATAATTTTCAGACATCTGCTCCTTGCAGAAGGGGCTTCTTCTCCCACAGACCACATTTCAGCATTTGGGAGTTCCTTCATTATGCTTTCCAAGGTGAATTCATGTATTATAGTCCAGGCAACAATCTACCAAACAGATTTCAGTGTCTGATGGCAATCCAGAAAAATAATAACATTCATATAATAGTTGATTCCTCTCTATGTGCCTAAGGTTTTGTTCTTTCTTTCTGTTCCTAATTAGAAATGCAAATAAAAGCTGGTACAATTCTACACCTAAAGTTTTAAGCATTAGAATACATCTTATTACAGATCTGCTTCTATGACCTATCATCACTCTATGTAATGCTGACTAAATCTGTCAACTTTAGCAATTTATCTCTTTGTGAGTTGTTTTGTTTGTTGGTTTTGGTTTTGTGGAGTTTTTGTTGTTGCTGTTTTCCCCCAGCCTGTATTGTAAGAAAAATACGTTAGACTAGCTTGGAGTTACTTTGTTATTATTCTCATTTGTATGTGGATAGCTGGGATACTACTNCACTTCCTTTTTTTTTTTTTTTTCCTCTTAGACCTTCATTTGCTTCACCTCAGAGGTAGAAGGCACGTTGTCCCCTTTTGCTGAGAGGTCAGTGTTCAAATGACACTTTCCATGCTCAAGATGAAGGAAGTGGATGTCAGTCTACCTAATAGCACTGTACCATGAATCAAACCTGTGACCTTTTAGTCCGAAAGTTCAAACCTTGAAAATATTTGCTGAAGGATTAACATGTTTTAGCAGTTGATAACCTTACCAGCAGAGGGAGATACGGCTTCAGGCAGTGCATCACTCTAATACATAATTTGCCTGTTAGAAAAGCTAGGTCTGAGTATCCTATACTATAGAGGTTAGGCTTGCACTAGGGTAATATATACCTGGGTCTGTTTCTGAGTAGGTATGCAGACACTTCAGCACAGGGAATGGTGTTTGATATAACACCCAACCCAATAACAAGTAGAAATATATTCATGCAATATAAAAAATTGAGTGAATTAGGTAACTAAGTATTATTAAACACATTATTATCTATAAATATAGAATCTAGGTGCTTGAGATCAGTAAACAAACCCTTCAGGGGATAGCACAACAGCTAAAGATACTTCCCATTGCAGCAAGTAAATAAGACACTCTTAAAATCACGACACACCAGTAACCCCGTGATCATACCAGCTAGCTGCCTTGCAGCACTCATATGGCTGTGGGTGGGTATGTCTTGCCTTTGTGCATAACCACTGTTAAGGCTTACAACTGCTTAGTTGTCATTTTCACCTCCCATTGCACCTGTTCAAAACATGATGTATTCCCCTTCCAGGTTTCAAGGAGCTCTGTCCTAACGCAATTCAATTTCCCTAAAATTCTGTAGTTGCAGTTCTGCAAGTGGAGCTGGGGATTCGTTTTCTTTGGTCCTCCTGGTATAATAATGTACACTTATTGCATCATTGCCCTTTAGATTGTCATGTTTATATTATAACTCCTTATTTATAGTGGATTGCCAGCATATGTCCCTAAATGCAATTTTATTTGGTTGCGTTTAGGGTATTTCTGAAACATGTCGGATATTAGGGATAACATTATTGCTGTGTCCTGGTGTCGGCTGGGATAGAGTTAATTATTCTTTCTAGTAGCTGGTATAGTGCTATGTTTTGGATTTAAGATGACAAAATATAGATAACATCTTCAGTTACTGCTGAGCAGTGCTTACAGAGTCACGGCCTTGTTCTGCTTCTCACACCGCCCCACCAGCGAGTAGGCTGGGGGTGCACAAGAGGCGGGGAGGGGACACAGCCGAGACAGCAGACCCCGACTGACCCAAGGCATGTTCCATACTGCACAATGTCATGCTCAGTATATAAACTAGGGGAAAAGCTGGCTGCTCAGGAACTGGCTGAGCATCGGTCAGCGGGTGGTGAGCAATTGCATTGTGCATCACTTGTTTTGTATATTCTTTTATCATTATTATTGTTTTCCCTTTCTTATCTGTCCTATTAAATTGTCTTTATCTCAACCCATGAGTTTTACCTTTTTTTTTTTCCGTTTTTCTTCCCCCATCCCACCTGGGGGGAGTGAGTGAATGGCTGTGTGGTGTTTAGCTGCCTGCCAGGTTAAACCACAACATGTAGACACTACAAGGAAATCATCACACAACTGCTCAGTAAGCAACCTCTTAACAAAACAAAAAACCCAAAAGTTCCACAATTTTAAGCTAGTTTTCCAAGAACAATCTTCATGAAAATTACTCCTAATTTAAAGGAAACTAAGGTATTTCTCAACCCACCAGCAAGGCAAATGGCTCTTTTTGGCCAAATCATAGAAATGAGCTTCCTTAAGTACACTACACCCTAAAGCTGACATTATTGCAGAAAAGCATATACAGCACCTTGTCAGCATGGAATAACTGGGCTCGGCCAAGTTGTCATTTCTGACAGGTTGGTGTAATGAGCAAGAGAGCGCTGAGATGGTCGAAAAGTTTTTTTTACTTCTTTTTGATGTGGTTTTTTTTTTTTTTTTTACCTGAATCAGCAGGGTAGAGCTGTTTGGGGTGATAAGACCATATATACGTGTCTCATTATGAGCTCTACATTATCAAGTTGTTGTCACCCATGCTATCGCACTTAGCCACATTTATGTTTGGGATTCATTTTGTGCAATTTCTCTACATTCTTAACCTGGGAACAGCAGAAAATCTGATTCTCTGGAGCATCAGACATTAGCTAGCAGGACTGTCCATGCATGTTAAACCTACATGCGCTTGCAAAACCACTAATAATGAGAAGGACTAATTGGATCAGAATGTTTTGTGCATTCGTACTTTCTCAAAAGTTCTTAAAACACGTATTTACATTGAAAAGTATGGAAAAGAGGAAAAAGAAGGGGAAAGAAAAGAGTTGGAGCAAACAAATGGGAAAAAGAAAGGAAGACTTTTTTATTACAGTTCTAATGACTATGATATTTTTTGCTCAAATCCTGCAAGGAAAGCAATACAGCAGACTGGATAGGGAAGATTCTCAGGAAAAGCTGGAATTTATTTCAACACTGGTTTGCCAGGGTTATTTTTGCATATGACCCTTCACTTCTTTGTGCCTTAGCTCCCCAGCATGTCAAATAAGAATAGTGTTTCCAGTCTCCTTGTAAAGCATTTTAAGATGTACAAATGAGAAGCACTTTGTAAGACCTAGGGATTAGTAAAAGCACAACAATAAAAAAGATGAAAGGGATCAGAGGTTAGAATTTAAAACACTAATAATAATCACACTGGCACAGAATTAAGATCATCAAAAATAAATCCTTTTGAGCTGCAGCTTGAATAGCTGGGGATGGAGAAGGGACAAGAAGAATACAGAAATAAAACCTTAGTTTAGTCAGTTGTCAACATCATCAGTACAGAAACACACATACATACTTCGTGATGCCATTTGAATTATGTAAGAAAATTTGAAATAGGGCAGGAAATAGAAGCTATTCATGTGCAGAGAAAGATCAGATAAGTAAATTAAACTATATGTTGAATTCTGCTGTAAGCAGATATCCCTTAAGGCTACAAAAATAATGATTTGATTATCAAAGCTGTAGAATATGTGGCTCATCTCCCTTTGTATTACAAGGAGCCTTTCCATTAAATTTGTTGTTAAGCAAAATGTCTACGGGAGACTCATTTTGGATACTGATTATGCACCTCTTAGGAGAGGAACTCATTGCCTTCCTTCCGCGTGCTGGAGTTACATTCCAGCAAGGAGCTGCAAGGTCAAGCCATCAACCCCATGTCTTCTATATACCTGGAATGAGCATATTCTGCTAGCATATTCAATAAAGCAATTACAATAGCATTAACGCAAATGACCAATGCATCAGACACAGTGTAGGGGTAGAAGATGAAAGCATTTTACCGTATTCTGCCCCAAATTTTAGAAGCTACTTTATTTCACATGGCTCCACAGGAATGAAGGTCAGCCATGATGAATGAAGGCAACCCATGCCAGAGGACTATATGAATGGCATGAGGGGAAGAGGTGGCTAGTCAATGTTATCTTGATTGCTTTGGCTCAGCACTTTAAAGCAATTTCATTCATTTTCCAGGGCACTAGATGACCGGTGGTGAGATGCTGAACACCTCTGTTCTGGTGTGCAGTGGTTAAATGGAGACAAGGAGTTGCTCTCCTATTCCCGATGAAGAGGCCGCCCGTGACAGGAAAACAATAGTCCCTATTCATATCTGGGTGTTGTAGAAGGGATGGAGAATGCATGGTAAGACCATAGCACCTGCTGGATAGCTATATTGTAGGGAATACAGTTGATCTTCCTATGAATGCTGCCTTTTAGAAACATTTGGCAGCTGCTGTACATCAGACACCCTCTCTGAAGGTGAAATGAAGTCTGCTGGATGTGAGATCAGCTTCCATATAGAGAGGAAAAACGTATGAAGGATATGCTTATGACCAGTCAGATGCCTCCTGCCACATTATGTATGTATATATATACATATGTTGCAGTGAGATTTGGGCATATGTTACCATTGCTTCAGCAATCTGGGTGGGCTTGGGACAGCTGCTGCTAAAGTAACCAGGATGGGAACCGTGCAGGTAGGCTGCCAAGGTGAAACATGAAAGCCTAAGAGCTCTCAGCCTGAGACATTTTGCCTTCTGTGTTCCGTGGCTTTGTTTCTTTTCTTCGTCCTAGTCTCTTCCCAACTTATTCCCATTAGAGGTGGTGAGTCAAAACCAGATTTGTTTCTTTGGAATTCACATTATATGTTTTATTGGGCACCCACATCAAAGTTTTACATTGAAGTCCTATGTATTACATACGATAGCTCTGATATCTCTTCTTTTTTACCAGTAAAGAACACATTTGAAGCACAAAAACCTTAATCACTCAGCACCACTCAAAAAAGGAACAACTGTTTAAAATGACTAAACATATCTTCTCAAGTGTGTTAGACTGGAGGAAGCATTTGGTGATGGGTTTGTGGTGAATTGGCAGGAGCTGCAGAGACTGCAGAGCATCCCGCAGCTGTACCAGTAAAGCTCAAAAATGGCAAGATTCATGCTACACTAAATTTCAGAAGTAGCTCAGCTTGATTTCTGATTAGTTTCTGGAAGGATGAACTCCAGAGGCAAATCTGACTTGGGTGTCCTGTATATCTTTATGTGCAGGGTTCTGGAAGAGGAAGGAAGTTGGCAGCATAGGCCATGTGGTCAGACTTCTATTGATGCTCTGCTAGAAGCTGGACAAATCTGATCATAAATCTGGTAAGTTTCCAGACCCATTACCAATGCTGCCTCAGATACTGCTGTCAG
This sequence comes from Scopus umbretta, assembly GCA_013400535.1. Taxonomy (NCBI): domain Eukaryota; kingdom Metazoa; phylum Chordata; class Aves; order Pelecaniformes; family Scopidae; genus Scopus; species Scopus umbretta. The sequence goes on along the minus strand of VZTL01051292.1, from coordinate 17,128 downwards.
TCCCATCTACCAACTTCATGGAGTTCCATGGACATCTGTGGGATTTAAGGGGCAGAAAGGAGATCAAGACTGTCCTAGGTTTCCTAGCCTGTATCTTTTATCTTCCTCTTCCTCTTCCTTTTCTTCTTTCCATTATTTCTTTACTCCATCTCAATTGATTCCATTTAAAAAGTCACAACATTAATTTTTGATCATTAAACCCATACAAATAGTATTGCAAGAAATGCACAGAAACAGAGAATTTGATCTGGTATAGGTTTGAGCAGGGGAAAGGTCACACCATAAATAAAAATGTTACATCAGTATGATGCTCTGCAACTTCTAAGGGTCCTCACGGCCTTTCCTCCACATTTGTGTTGTGATTATCTCAGGACAAGTAAGTTGAGCAGCAGTTTGCTTCTTACAGCCTGTTCCCCACTGTGGGACCATTTGGCTAAGTGACTGTCACTAAGTCCCTCTGACTGCCCTCTCTGTCCCACCTCCTGCTTGCAAGACAACATGTCTAACAAGTAACAACATGCGGTGAAGTGGTAGCGGGGAGCTGCTGCTTCTGACTCTCACTTCTGCAGATAGCTGAGTTCACAACTTACCCCGAAGTGATTAGAGACATAAAAATCCCCCCTCCCTCCCTCTTTCAACTCAGTGCATTATTGCAATTGCTAATTTAAGCAGGACGTGAGGTGAGTTCTTTCAAAGAGTGAACCTGACCCTTCACCTCTCCAGCACTACCCGTGGCTGTAGCAAAGCAATTGTGCCCGTCAATGGAGAACAGAGAGCAGTAAAAGTAATGAGAAAGGTAATAAGAGTTAAAACAAAGGTAGATGGACCTCAAATGAAAACAGGAAGATTTAGGATACCTGGAGAAAGACAAGTCAGCATTATATAGAGACGAATTAATACTTTGGGATTAAACTGTGTGTGAAGGGTAGGGGCATAGTGCACTAAAAATAGGAACAGGGTAATTTAGAAGCTAATCAAGCTCTGTCACAGACAAAATTAATAAGTAAAAAAAGTTTTAACAAGACATTAGCCATCCGAAGAACATAGAAGGCCTGTGGAGGAGGATATTGTATCAGAAGGTGTTATTAACATTGCTATTATTAGATTGGGTATGATTAACAGGACTTGGTCAGAAAGAAGCAAGGTAAGGTTTAGAAGTGCAGTGGTGGATCACCCAGAATGTCATTACAGAGGTGAAAATTGTGAAAAGGAGCAGGAAATGGAGGAAATAGTTTTGGGAAATGATAGATGGAAAGACAGTGACGTGTTCTGAATTCCTCTATACAGCGTAAAGATGCACTGAGCAAGAGCAAGCAGGTGAGGTGGTGGTTTTCTTTTCTGTCCATGTTTTAATTGCCATAATGCAATGGTTAACATTTGCAAAGATGAGACCTCATAGAGAGAGGAACTTTAGAAGTTCTTTATAGATTTCCATGATTGTGTCTGTTTTTCTTCCTGCAATGATTTGCAATTGGGATTTCATAAGCACTGAGAGCCAGATATTAAGCTGGTATAAACTAGTGATACTCCACTGAAATCAGTGGAAATGAACTGATTTCCACCATTTTTGTGATTTGATATTCTTTTTGAAAGCAGGGTGAAAAAATATGAAAGAGTTTCATGAAGGTGAATTTTTGAAGGACAGGTCGGGTTCTAATCACCAGGTGAAGAAGCAATTTGCTGAGTGTCAAAAGAGATGCGGGCACAAAGAGAAAAAGATCACTGGCTCCAGGCTTTGACTTCAAAGCATTTATTACTAAACACCCCCAGAGTTAAAGTCCTGGTCTTGATGGACACCTCTTATTTTCTTCTGTTCTAATTAAAAAGAGAGAGATATCTGCTCATAAATGCATCCATTTCTTGGAGATTTTATTGTAGGATTTGCTCGTTTTGCTTATATTTTGGCCTGGAAGTATTTTGGATCAGAGGATACCTTTTTCTGAGGCTTCCTTCCTGGTGCTTCTCAGCAGCACATATGCACGTAATCGGCTATTCCAAATGACCCCTTCTCCTCACCCGAATCCCTCTTGATCTGTTACCAGTTTGCTTGCCATTAGTCTGACCCTTAAAAAGCAAAACCTTACTAAGTCAGTAGGTGCTTTTTTGTGTGTGCTTTGCTTAGGCACAATAGAGCCTTAATTAATCAGGAACATCTAGTATCTACTCAATGCAGATTGCTATTATTCACAAAGAACGGCATTTCACTTGGAGAAGAGGTGATATTGTGGCACTCTGGCACTGCCACATTTCATTTCCACCTCTTCAGACAGATCCTTTAGTCTGTGGTGCCAATCAGGAATGATTTCCCTGAACTAAGTGCTGTTATGTGGGGGGTAAACCTGGCTGTGAGCTCAGACTCTGTTTGCCTGCATCTGTGAGGTTTTAACCACGTGCTAATCACCGGGGCATCCAGTCACCGTTATTCCTGCGGAGACAATTTGACAGGTGACAGTGTGACAGTAATGTCGCTGCTGACCGCCAGCTAAGTCCCTGGCTCTGGAGTGGCACGACCACTGGAAAACTCAGCAGATCACCTCTTCCCTGCCTGCGTGCGCTCACCGCATTTCAGCTCGGCAACGGCATCATCCTCTCCCCACAAATTGCATTACGCTCTCTGTTTTCTGATGGAAAGTGGTAGTGAACCTGTAGAGCCCTGAAACACATAATATGCATGGCTGCTGTTTTACACTTGTAACATCTTGTATGCACTGAAATGTACAGCTGTTTACACTTGTAGCTCTGTCAAGTAAACAAGTGGTGATTTCTTATGATAGAGCGGAAATTGGCACAGGGCTGCTATTCACTCACCTACAGCCTGGCAACTCCTGGTGGTGGAAATCATTCTTTAGGCACCAAATTGGCTTCAAGCATACTGTAAAACTGGCTTCTCTGAGACGGAGGGGTGGCAAGAGGAAATATGTTGGCTGCATCTGTACCTCTAGAAAAGGCAGCCACTGAGTGTCTGATGGGCTCTGCTTTCTGCCGCAGCCACCCATGTAAGCGCCTCGCAAACAGCCGGTGCAGTGGCTGTGCCAGGATGTGCTGGCACGCAAGTCCGTACCAGGCATTTTCAGGTAGCTTTTCTCCAGGACCTGTGGAGCTTGTTACCTAAACTGCTTGTGAGTGTGCACTGGAGAGGAGCTTGGTTCTTTGTCCCCTAAAGAAGTGTCCGCTGTAACTTTTAGGATTAGTAAAGATGATTAGAAATCCTAAAATAGCTGAGTCTAGATGATCTTTCAGGAACGAACTAAAGAAAGCATCCAGTGAAGCTAGTGAGTTGCAAGTTCACATCAAACAAAAAGAAGCTGTTATTTTACTTGGTGTAGAGATGACTTTGGTATTGCTTTACAACAGAAAGCTAGTGTGTACTAAAAGATGGCATAAGTTCTTGGCAAAGCTGGACATATTTGTGGAGAATAAATCCTTAAAATATTAAGAAAAACAAAGGAATGGAATGGAATGGAATGGAATAATTTATGCTGGAAAAGACCCTTAAAATCATCAAGTCCAACTGTAAATCTAACACTATTAAGTCCATCACTAAAGCATGTCATTAAGCACCACGTTTACAAGTCCTCTAACTACCTCCAGGGATGGTGACTCAACCACTTCCCTGGGCAGCCTGTTCCAATGCTTGATAATTGAATATTTTTCCTAATATCTGATCTAAACCTCCCCTGGCACAACTTGAGGCCATTTCCTCTCATCCTATCTCTTGTTACCTGGGAGAAGATATCAACACCCACCTCACCACAACCTCCTTTCAGGAAGTTGTAGAGACCAATAGGGTCTCCCCTCACTCTCCTTTTCTCCAGGCTAAACAATCCCAGTTCCCTCAGCTGCTCCTCATAAGGCTTGTGCTCCAGACCCTTCACCAGCTTTGTTGCCCTTCTCTGGACACGCTCCAGCACCTCAATGTCTTGCATGCAGTGAGGGGCCCAAAACTGAACACAGTATTCAAGGTGTGGCCTCACCAGTGCCGAGTACAAGGGGAAAATCACTTCCCTACTCCTGCTGGCCACACTATTCCTGATAGAAGCCAGGATGCTGTTGGCCTTCTTGGCCACCTGTGCATACTGCCAGCTCATGTTCAGCCGGCTGTCGACTGCCAGCCCCAGGTCCTTTTCTGCCAGGCAGCTTTCCAGCCACTCTTCCCCAAGCCTGTAGCACTGCATGGGGTTGCTGTGACCCAAGTTCAGGACCCGGCACTTCACCTTGTTGAATCTAGGAGACATTTCTCTTTCAGCAGAGTTGACCAGCAAGCTGTTGGAAGCTGGGAGAGTCTCCAGGGACATGTGTGCTTCCCTTGTTCTTATATGCTTGCCCTTTCTATATGTCTTTATATGCTTGTCCTATTCCTACCCTTATACACAGACATATGCTTCTGATCATAGCTGCAGACAGGACATGACACTAAATAATCCTTCACTTGACAAAGGTGTTTAAATTCCCTTCAGGTCTTCACTGTACTAAAAATCAAATGTCTCTGTGTAACATAATCTCTGTCCAAATGAAGTTGTAGCCTGGCTTAAGAAACACTAAATTATTTTTTTCTACCTTTTTCTGGCCCACGATTTTACTAGCTGACCAAGTTACCAGAATCTTATTTGGTCTTCATGGCAGCCTCTGTTTCAGCTAAAAATAAAAAAAATAATAATAAAAAAAATAAAAGAAACCTGTAAACCTCCTCCATGCACAATTACACAGTTCTACCATCATGAATAGGGGACCAGCAGCACAGCATGTTACAGCTCACATGTGGAGATGTAAAATAAAAGAAAATGGAAAGATAATCACTGCCAAAGCTGTAAGAGTGAAGGAAAGGACACCTACAAGCTCACTCTACCCATCTGAATGCTGGGCAAGGGGAAAGGAAGACGTTTCCAGAAGTGTTGGGAGAGCTGAGGTGCTCCATCCCTTGAGACTTGGCTCTCAGGTTTACCTCTGAGGATTGACGTGGTGTGAAAAGTAACACCAGCTGGTGCTTATGACAGGAGGTCTCACACTGCATCCAACACAAGGGCAATAGCTGGGGAGTGCCCAGTACTGGGGGTTTACAGGAAGACACAGGAGGCCTTACACAGGACAGCTACGGAAAGGAGAATGCAGAGGTGTGTTCTCTTCCAAAGGCACATGGGTTTGGTAATGATTGAAAATGTTTTGTCTGAAACTGACTGAAAAGATTCACCGGAAATTTTCTTCAACATTTTTAAGAAGAAACCGTACAAAACAAAACAATGAAGCAATTAGCAGTAGCTGAATTTTCCATAATTAAAGGTTTTGACTTATATTTTTGGGACACTTTGGGGGAGGCAGAAGGGGCAAGAGGGTTGGCTATAACTCCCTTTGAACTGCAGGGAAAACTCAACCATGCTCACCATCTCTTTTCACAGCTGATTTTTCAGCTTTGTTTTAGTGCTTATAATACATACAAGGACTACTGCTCTAACATGGAGAATTTTGAAGCACCTGAGTCCTGCCAGGCTGCAATACTCTTCTCCTAATACCAGAGGATTACACCCACAATATCACATTCATAACCTCCACACACATATACATACCCATATACATGAGCTTTATTTATGACTAAATGTTTCTCTCATTCCTTGTGGTTCAGAAGAAAGCACTTGAGATTTGCATTTCTGTGACTCAAGTAGAATGGAGTAAATTGGTTTTAAATAAAACCTATTGAGAAAAAAAAATAAAATCACCATTTACATTTCACCCAATATGCATGTTTTTAAAAGTCGTGAAGTATTGATCACAGTAGTTAGGCATAATCAAAAAGCCTCCAACAGGGTCATAAGCACAGCTCTGCCTGTATGGTTTTTTGTTCTCAGCATTAGGTACATCTCCCTTGAGTTTTTATGGAGCTGTATTAATTGGATGATTAAAGCAAAAGCCAGATCAATCGGAATTTGAAAAGATGGTGACTGTTATAATAAAACAAAAAATAAAACGTTGTATCTACATGGTTAAAAAAATCAATAAAGTTTAGAGGAATAATGCAAAGAAAGAAAATAAGAAAGGGCTAATTGCTCCATCTTTTTGCGGAGTTATTTCCTGAGTCACTTTCCAATCTTTATTCTTTTCTTTTTATGTCTCTGCAGAATGACCCTTGCTCCCCTTTTTCACACATATGCAAAACCACAGCTACATTAACAACTCTGGTCCTTGCTCCCTTGATTCCTTTTCTTTCCTGCTGAAAATTGCCCTTTCTGGCCTTATTACACACAGTGGCTAATGCACTCAGCTGGGATAGAAGAGAACTGGGTTCAACCCATAGTTCTACCCCCAAATAAGTGTATAATCTAGGGCACAATGTTTAATGAGTTCCCCACTTGTGTAATAGGACTCACAGTATTCACTTCTCTATTCTGGCTATTTAAATTGTCAGCCCATCTGGTAGGTTCATTTCCTTTTCAGAGTCAGAGTTCAGATCCCTTCCTTAGTTTGGGTCTACTGGCTCTACAGTAGTTGGGGAAAAAAAGGTAATAATACAAGCAAATTCAGTTCTACAGGGGGAAGTGGCAACATCTGCAGTTATGTTAAGGATCTGTTTAAGCACTCACTTGTCTCAGCAGTGCCCAACTCAGAAAAAAACAGGGAGCAGCACAGTGATACTTCTGCCGCTAAAAGTGCACCTCCATTAATTGGCAGGATGAAGGACAGGCTGTTAACTTTCCTGCTGGTGCTCTGTGTACTGAAAAGATGAATTTTCTAAATAAGACATTGTATCCTGTGGTTCAGTATCATTTGCAGACACCAACCTGACCTCTGGTTTTTTTTGGAACTTGGGCAATGACTTGTTCCACTCTGATGGCCTGGAGGTAGTCTTTTCAACACAAATTTGAATACCTAAATAAATGCATTGCCTTGGAAAGATCTTGCCTACCCAGCATATCATTGCTGAAGATTAGGCTGCTTATTTAGCTGCTTAATCATGGACTTGAGCCTCAAATATTTAAGCACCTGACTTGGAAGATCTTGGCACACACTTCTGCTGTCTCCAGCTATAGCATTGGATGCGCTCCCAGAAGTCCAGGGCTATCAGAAGGTAAACATTGTTCCCCCTACTGAGAATAATTATTTTCATCATTCCCAACCAGGGACTTCTCTACATTAGTTAAAGGCTTTCCAAATATCTTGTAAGGAAGGCAACTGATGTCAAACTAACATAAAGCAGCTTAGCTGACCCTGCCACTGCTGAGAAGTTGAGTAAGGGACGTACAGATCACTTCTAAACCTGAGAAGTATCTGATGAGTTGGACACAAAATAAATCATAGATTAAAATAAAACATCTCCTGTACTAAGAAAATGGCTGCATGCCCTGGATCTCTCCTGTACAACATGAAGAAAAGGAATTCCCAGCAATCTCCTAGTGGTTTTGCTGCTTCTGGTGTCTCTTAGCCTCTTTGCTGTTGAACGCTGTCAGTGTATGCCTTTGGATATCTCATAATTTACTTCCTGAAGCACCAATTCATCCTGATGCTCTACCTCCTCTCGTTTACCTCCCCGCTCCGATTCCCTCCTATTTCCCAGCAATGCACTTCCCTCCAGCATAATTAGAAGACCAAAGATCAGGCCTCTCTATCTGGAAAATGCTATATTTGTCTCTCCTGAGGACCATGCCACCGATGCTGGAGCAAGGGATGAGCTGGTGTGTTGTGAAACACTTCCTCATTATGCAGAATGATCCCACTCAGAAAGACTCAATTGCCCCAGCAATTAAGAGTTAAGTTGCAGGAAAGTGTCCTGATTCATATAGCAGGCAGTGCGAACATAGAGGCATATGGAGGCAGTGTGAATCAGAAAAGAGTTATTGATTTCAAGTCAGTGGAGTCACATTGGTTTTTACAGTAGCAGAGGAGCTTACATTTTAAGACAAGAGGTGAAACTTTGATTCCTTTGAAGCCAATTGCAACTTTGTCATTGATTTCACCAAGGCAGTATTTATTTTTTTAATAAATACTGTTATATTTTAAGGTAAATATTAAGCAGCCTTAGGGACAATTTTTAAGGAATTCTTACCCCCTTGTTCTTCCTCTTGCTGAGTGTCATATTTCAAGGTTTACAAGGTAATAATATTAATAATAATAATCATCATCATCATCCCTATTTTTGTTATATTTACTGTCTTAAATTTACTAAGTATATCCCAGGCAAACAAGCGAACTCCATTCACCTTGCCCTGAAGAATGATAACTCCAAGGACAAGCCTATAGATAGAGATTAGAAGGAAAGAAAAAAAGAAAGATATATTGCTTTTAATTAAAGTACATATCCACTAGGCAACTGTGGGCCTTCAGGAAAGAGACTTTAACATAGAAAAAGTGAGAGATCTATGAATTGTCCCAATAACCTTATTGGGAGCAGGGGGAGAGGGAGGAGGGGAAAAAGACAGGATTTTCTGAATGTGGAAATGAACATTAATAAGGGATGAGAATGAGATACATAAACCATTAAGCAAATTTCAGACTGCAGCTGAACTGAGCTGTGCTTTAAAACAAACCGTGTCTGAAGGTTTTCCTTCACATACTGCCCCTTCGGTTTGTATGATGTGTCTAGTGTGGGGGTGTCCATGGGACACTTTCCAAATACCCTTCCACAGAACTGTATTTTTCCTCCTCAGAGAAATAAAATTAATTGTGCTTCTTATTCGGGTTCTGGGTTTAGCTTTTGGTTTGGGTTTTCTTTATGACTTTTTTTCCCATCCCACTGAGGCACCATTCTGGTTTGTGCAAGTTTCGAAAACAAAAATATTAGAGAAGGCAACATTTACTAACTAAAAGTCCTGTCTCTCTGTGTCTTAAAAGCTACCTTCCTCCTACTTTTATTCTCCCCCACCCTTCCAACCGAATTATTGTATGCTGTTATTTTGCACTTTGCAGTTCCTCAGCCGGTACTTAAGCCTGTGACCTTAATTCTATCTAGGTAGCCGTTCTATTGTAGAAATAGCAACGGGAAAAATATATATATGTATGTATATATACAAATAGATATATATATAGAATTATTTCAGCTCACAGTGTACAAATTTAATATCCTTGCCACCTCCTTTTCCAAAGGAGGGCTGCAGGTTTCCTTTACAACTTTTTCTTTTGGGTGAGTGAGCAAATGAACTTCTGTTCCCCTGAAAAGATGGGACTTTTACATGATGTTTAGATCAGGGATCTATCTTGAGCTTATGAGATTTGTAAGGCTTTAGCAGCAGCTGAGGGGAAAATGCCACATCTCCTTTATTTACGAATGACTTTGAACTTACGGGGAAGCTAATTTATATACATCGGGATAATCTATTTCTACAGTTAAAGCCACTCCAGAAGAATCTAACCTTGGAAAGCAAAAATAATAAAAATAATACAAAAACAGCTGTATAGAAAAATGTGTAAATATCAGCTGCACACAATGAGACATTTGCTAGGGGCCGAGGAACCAGAAAATTGCAAGCATTTAAGAGAAATGCTTCTTACTTTAAATTCACTTGCACATCCCATAGTAATATGCCTCACTATGGCAGACTGCTAGGCAGAGGAAAAAAAAAAAGCCTTGCTAGTTCAATAGCTACCCACTGATTGTAAACATGAGAAGGAACTCTGTGAACACAGTGCTGAAATATAGGGTAATTTCCTCTTTATTAGAGTCCATGAACTCTGCTACGTTAATGGTTAGGCTCTGTATACAGTGCATATAACAGAATTATACAGTTATTTTCTGCAGTGCTTTACTTGCTTTTTTAAGTTCCTTTAGGAGAAAAAAAAAAAGGTAAAATAGTCTTACTTTTTCCTTTCCTCCTCATGGTACTTTCCAACCCCTCATGTTAATGTGTAGTACAAGATATTCTGTGACTGATGTCTCTCTGATACCCTACAATGCCCTACACTGATTTTGAGGGGCATCTAACTCATATCATGCACTCCAACTCAGCCTTGTTCATTACCTTTTAAGGAGGAGAAAGGAAATGAGTGTTTGAGATAGAAAAAGAAACTAATCAATGTATGGTATAGACAGTCTACGGGCTGGCCGCTCTAAGATGTGAAGTCTTCATCTCAGTTTAGCTATGAAGTCCCTAAGGCAACAGAGGTCCTGAGAGGCTAAGCACATCCCCCACATCCTGGGTTCCAAGAGAAGGAAACTTAGATCTGGAAAAGAGAAAGGAGCCATAGCCACTCCCATATGTTGTCCCAGGCAGACCATGGAGAACACGCAATGGCACTGCCACTGCCACCTGGCTGCAGCCCAAGTGAACTTTGGAAAACAGCTTGGTTCCCTGCTGCACAAATATAAGATTACTCCTACAGAGGGAGTGTCAGGACCCTGAGGACACCAATGGTCCTGAATGACCCTGACTAACCTCACCCAAGACCCCTACCCACATACTGCCATGGAGCAGGAGTCCCATTTCAGCTCAGTCCTGGACACCAGTCCCTGCCCCAGTCACACCATAGGATGCTGGTCTCCAGCCCTGCCTCCTCAGTGGAGCTTGGGCCTACACTGTGGGTTGCTCACCTCTTGTATTGACCACGCAGACGTACGTCATGGCTTGTCTCCAGCCTTGTCTCCAGCTCCATCTCTTTTTCCTCTTGATGGGACATGTGTATAGACCCTGGATCCAATTCATCCCTTCAGCGTTACCAGTTCTCATCTCTAGCTGCCATGTCAGGACCCCACAAGACGGCCCCGTTGGTGAGGGCACTGCCCATGCTGTGCCCTCACCCTTGGCTTGTTCACTCTCATGGGGCAGCCCCACTCTCAGTGCACCTTGACAGAGAATGAGAGGAGGAGAAAGGTGGCTGTTCTTCTGAAGTGTATTTTAGCGCAGAGTTCTATTTGTATTATGAACAGACCATGTCCTGTGCATACAAAACACAATACTTTTTTTTTTTCTCTAAAGAAAAAATAAATACAGTTCCATTCTGCACATAATCCTCTAACATTGTGAGATAGTAAAGCCCTTTATAGTGCATTTTTTCTCCCCTTACTTAAATTATGTGAAAAATATGAATTCTCTAGTCCAAGTTCATCTACTAGATACTTCATCAGGGGAAAAAAAACTAAAATAATAATTTTCCCAAGGTGAGGAGGAAAGAAGGACAGGTTCATCTTACCACAGTATTGTCCTGTTTCAGGCTTCCAGAGGCCATGGGCAATATCAGAGGGTCTCACAGGCAAAATATTGCCTTTGTCACAGATGCAGCACCACTGAGCTAGAAGATCAATATCAGTCATGTTTCTCTTCATTCTTTTTCTATAACAGTTGCTTCAAGTTTAGATGTCAATGATGAGACTAATGTTGATTTAAAATTATAAAATCTGAGGAAGAGATTGTCCATGGTGTGTTTGTAAAGAAAGGTGAGCAATCCTTACATGTTGAGGACTGAACTGTCCTTTCAGGTTTCCTTGGCAAGCTAGACGTTACCAAATCCCTCATGCTTTACTGTGACAATTGGTTAAAAAAACCATAAAATTTCAAGTGAAGTGAAACAACCTGTTTGTCCTAGAGTAATGGAAAAGAGAATTAAAGGGTTGAGCTGAACAACTTTAAATATGTTTATTTTTGTTACTGTTAATATCACAATAATTTTTCATAGCACTATTTGCAGTCTTGGACAGTGTGCTAGGTTGACACAGAGAATGTATTTTAGGCCTGGCTTTTTATAACGATGATCAATATGATTAGTAGCAACAGAAATAGCAAAAGACCAGAAACAACATGATTCTTTATTCCTTTAATGTCAGTCGTGGTGATGTCAAATCCTGCCTTTTT
>VZTL01051290.1:3470-27178 GCA_013400535.1 Scopus umbretta | reverse complement strand
TACTAGACACATGCCATTATATCTCAAAGATATGAAGCAGCTATTTTTTTTCCTAATTCAGTCTTCCAAGGAGCAATTTAAAATTTCTAGAAATTGGCTGTCAAAAATTTTGTATTTCCTTAATTTTACAGTATTATCCAGATACAATTGCATAACTGCAGGCAGATAATATGATATACAAGAGATAAAACACAGAGTCACATATGCTTTTTCATTAAATTTCACCACCATTTTCTATTGAAGAGACTGCAGAGACTGTTTCTAATTAACAAAGTCCAGGTCTGGCGCTATTCAGTATTTTTATGAATAATGTTGACAGCTACAAAAGCTCTGAAGAGAAATGAGACATACTAGAGGATGAGCAATTCAGTGCAAATCTCAATATGATTCCATGTCAGAAAAGAGCAAACACATTCCTCAGACATAGAGAAAGGAATTAGGAAACAAGAATACAATTTTTCTTCCCAAGTAAGGCATTAGCTACACGGATGCAGGATTAACTGAGAGTTCCAGTAACTCATTTCTGTTAAAGGACACTGAAAATTCAGAGATAATGTCGAGAATTACAATACTGTGTCAAGGTCATATGAAAATCCAGCATTGACGGTAAGGAGCTTGCTCTGTTTAGCAGAAGAAAGGCTGGGTGACTTGACTATGGCATCCGAAAAAAATATAAAAACCCATCACCTCAGGCAGAAATTGCAATGTCATCAGGGCTTTTTATTCAAGCAGAGAAAAGCATAAAAAGGAACTTCCAGACGGAATTTAAAACCCAACATATTCAAATCTGAGACTAGGTACAGATTTCTTAATCACAGAAGGAGTTAATTACTAAAATTAATTGTCAAGGAAACAGTAAAGCCTGCCTTTTAATGTCTTCACATCCAGACTATATGCCTTTTGAGAAGATGCCCACAAGACAAATGCAAACCATAAGGTTCAACACAGATCTAATAGAAGAGTTACATTCCAGCTCTTCCCTCCCAGGTCAACCTATGCAAACCATAGGTGCTTTCTTACCTTTAAACTCTATGAATGTGTTCATCCAGCCAAGAGCAAATCTGAATGGTGTAGCTGTAAGCACTTGGGATACGACTTATCTTCCCCAACACCAAGTCATCTAAAAGTTTGTTGTCCCCCCTAAAAAAGCCACTAGCTCCTCACAGCAGAGGCACGTCCAGAAGTGACCTCTTGCAGTCTGACTGTCTATCCGTCTCCCTCCATTAGGTAAGAAGAGAGACCAAAGGCTACACGCTTAACATTTGGGTGGCAGAAGGTCAGCAAGATGAATCCAAGCTTTCACGACAGTATGTAGCACTATTAAAGACAAAAGCACAAACTGGTTACTTGGATGCTGGGAATGAAGCCTCAGCTTGGCTTAAGTCAAGGGGAAATTTGCCTTTGACTTCAGTGACTCTAGGACTTTTGTCCCTATTATGGATTACTTGTGTGGCAGTTGCAACTACTAGTCTTTTAGTCAATGTCTGCAGTCAGACAGGGCTGGGTATTTCTTGGAATGGAAAGGCAGATCCCTGCTCCAAGGGGTTCAGAGTTTTAAACAAGAACTAGCAAAGAGATACGTGGGGGCATTGAGGGGCAAAGGGAAATGGCCAGGCAGTATTTGTCAGAACTGATTGCTGACGTATTAGACAGTGTTCATCAAACAGCACCAGCATTACTCCAAAGAAACGCTCTATGAAAAGAACTGAAGCCCATTTTCTGATGGGCTATCACCACAGCAGATTTCCAGCTTAACTGCTAGATAAGACTTTTTTTTAACTACTCCTCCCCACGCCAAAAAAAAAAATCCAGCAAGAGAAACCATGCAATTCCCCCCTTGTTGTTTCTTACCTTAAAGAACTCATTTCTATAATAGCTTATGAATAGCTCATGAAGCTAAACACACAATTTTAAATATGCATTTACATATGTAAAAATAGCTAGCAAATAAATGTTTTCTCTTCTAAAATAATCCCATAAATTTATTTGTCACTAAAACAGTCTCCGAATACAAGCCAAAAAATATTTTGGAAAGTCTAGACAGCTGTGTGTGATGCAGTTTTCCAGAAATTTATTACAAACACTTGAGAGAGAAAGGCCTAATAATTGGAAAAAGAGGACAGAGCTACTGAAGAACAACAAACTAAGAGACTAAAAGTGACACAACAGGAAAAATGGACAGATAACACACATGCATCAGAAATTATCTGTGATTTAAAACTAAATAAGAAGCATGTCTTATGTGACCATTGGAGATAATTTTAAAGGACAGCTACAGGGCATTACAAGTTTGAAAAAGGACATGTTAAGTAACTTCCTCAGACCAAAGAGAGACAAGGGAAGCAAGGTCTGAAACCTGAATACTATTTTTTTCTGTTAAGCCCAGTTCTGTTAACAGTCACAGGACATCTGGTTTTAAGGGCACATTTCTGCACCCAAGCAGGGAGGGCTCCTTTAATTCTAGCCCCAGAGCATTGGGATAGAGCTACAATTGAAGGGAAAAAAAAAAAAGAAAAAAGGCAAGGGGCAAAAAAAACAGAGAAGAAAGAAAAAAACACAATAAAGAAGTCCTTTTTCTTTGAGTCCTTTCAAGCTACAAATGTATTTTTTATTTTCAGAAAATGACAAGTTGATATTAAACAGGTGATCTCTCACCTTTTGAGAGGCAGAAAAAAATTTCAGACAGTACAGTAAATGTTGAAGTACTAACAAGTCTGAGATTAGCAATATTACCTTTTAATGGACGTTTAACAAAACCTGCTATAATAGAAGTGAAAACAGGATGACCTTACATTTATTAGTGGTCTTCATAGTGCCTATTAACATCTTAATCTAAACAATAATTTGGAAGAACAATTGCATTTTAGGTTTCTATTAGTTTGATGTATGCAGGCAAGCAGCAAGGACAGGACTAAAGTTTCAGGCTCCACTATAGACTAGTCTAAAACACAGGTTTAATTAATGGAAAAAGAGACAAAGCCATAACCTGGTAGTATCACTTCTAAGAAGAATACCCTGTCTTATCAGGAATTAATTTTTTAATAAAAATAGGTGTTGATATGACTGCAGAAAACAGTTTTTTCAGCATATTTTCCATAATCCAAGCCACTAGAACTGAGATTTGCAGTGGGGCAAAAATTCTAAATATCTGTAAGCATTCACTCCATTCTCTTTCGCAGAAACCATCGTGAAGCTAACAGCCTATGCCGCCCTTAAGACAAGCCTTACGTATTTAATACATACATGTAGGCAGAAACAAATGTAATCAATGCTACACATAACATAAAAAGTTGAAGCTTAGCATCAAGACTACTGTGTGGCTATAACAGACTTCTTGTCCTGAAGTATCAGTTGAAATCTCTTTGAAGACTGTTCATCCGTGATGAACTGAAAGCTGCATCCAGCTCCTTTTTCAGCCAAGGAGAGATACAAACCCTAAACATGAAACTCAAGTCCCTTTGACCAAGTCATCCAGCACCTGATGGAATACAGAAGCCTCATCTCTCAGATTAAGTCAGGAAAATACAGAAGGGAAAGCGAAAAGGAAACACCGATTCATCAAAATAGTTAGTTTCATACATTCACTCTTGTGGAATGGGCTATGAACATTAAAATTACTGCACTGACACAGAAACATCACTAAATTATCAGCTAACAAGCAGGGAAGTTGGTATCACTTGCTTAGCCCATGGGATCAACCAACACTGCAGCCAAAATAAAGGTGCAGTTTTGTGCAGAATTACAAAGTCTTTTTCTCTCCCACTGCCACCTCTCCTCCCCTCAGAAAAGAGGATAGAAAAAGCGTCATTTTAGGATTCTGTGCTTAGAATTTTATAGTAGAGCTACCAGTTTAAATGAAAAAATAAATCCTTTCTAAATATCACTTCCAACTACTTGCCGATAGATAGGAAAGTCACTCCAAGTTCACCACTTCCCACACACCCTCAAAAAAAAAAAGGATTCCAGAATTTCAATTACCACCTCATTTACATTTCCACAGCTGAGCTACTAAAAGTGTAGAAATGAAGAAAGAGCATTGTTTAAAACCTTATTTACCCAAACATGGCTGAGAAGCTTCCCATGTCTTTCAGGACCTACCAGCAGAAGCAATGTGTTTTACACAGCCAAGGCATGTAGCAAAGAGAAGCACTGCCATGGCTAGGCAGTTCCCATAGTCCTGCAACCTGCACATGGAGTATTTCTGATCACATGGGAAGTGATATGAAGCCAGATAAATACGTAGTGATAAAAACGCAAAATTTTCTCCCAAAGTAAGCACGAGCCACGGCCCTGAAAATACCACCCAAGCAGCTCCACACACATCCCACTCATCATACCTACCAGGCACTCACCCAGCTGTGGACAAAATCCAGGCCCACAACTCTCCTTAGGTATGCCACTCCTTCTCTTACAGGGAAACAGGTCTTTACAGCTCCAGTACTAATAAAGCAGCACAACCTTCTTAAGAGCCCCAAAAAACCCAGCACTACAAAGCAGGCAGCCCCAACAAGCTGCCCTGCCAGGGACAGCAAAATTTACAACCCGCTGCATTAGTGTAAACCCATGTTCACCTGCGGTAGGAGCCAATGCTCCGGAGCGCGGCTCCCTGTCATTGCCAGCATCACTTCAGCAAGGGGAGGGTGAAGTCCAGCAGAGGAGCAGAGCAGGCAGCTGGGAGCTAGTTTGTTTCATTTCTTTACTGCAAACATGGCAGAACTGTTTATTTATTTGTTTTAACGTCCCTGGAACATCAAAAACCTCCAGAATAAACGTAACAGACCCTGAGCCAAAGCACACCCTTAATCACAGCTGTCAGCTGGCCTTCATTGAGCTGGCCCAGCCTTCAGGGACACACAGCTGAACCAGACAGACTGCCTCAAGCTTTCAAAAACAGCTGCTCTTTACTTTGCATAGCCGTGGAAACATACAGAACAAAGCAGTAGTTGCCAACTCTGGTGTGAAAACTAAGGCAGGGAAATAGCTCCCTGAATATTGCTTAGGATCAACCTATAGCTTTTAAATCAGGACTCGCATGACTTCTCTGTTGTAACCACAGGATATCCCTACCCCTCGACACCTACCTCCTTTCCCTTCTCCTTTACAGCCTATTTATTTTTCCCCTGATCTTCTTGTTATGCCAAGCCCATAAAAAAAGGAATCCCCTACATTTCTCTTTTCCACGCAGTATTACTAAAACTCTGTGCTTAAGGACTACAGACTTGCCTTTTCACATGCTTTTTCCAGAACTGCATTAAGGAGCAATCAAGCAATCAGCAGTGGGCAGTGAGGAATGGGGAAGGAAAGATTAATAGGTAAAGGAAGTAATCCCTTATTCTGGTAAAACAACAGCGGGAATAACATATATTACTGCAGGCTTAATTATCCCTGTGCTTTCATGGTGGGATTTCAGGGACAGTGAGAATACCTGGTCTCTTTGGACTGGCGTAAATTCATCCCTGTAAACCCCAGTCGTGCAGAGAAACTGGGTCAGCCTGATTTTCTTCAAATGCATCGCACCAGCCTCTTATCCTGAGGTGCTCTCTCAAGAAAAAATGCCATCGAAATGCAACGGCTCTTTACATACTGCTTCATCCAGAAGATGGGGAAGCCAGCACATGAATGAGTTGACCTCCAGTAAGGCATTCAGTGATGCTGCAGCCACCACCAGATTTCATGTACACATGTAGGCATATTCCCCAGATTGTCTCATTGTATGTTTGGCACTAAAAACTGTCACTTTATGCAATACTGAATCCATATAAATTAAAAATGAGCGTCTTCATGACTGTCTGTGCATACCTATAATAAAAGACTTCAACATTCAGAACTTGTGGGAATGTCTGTGTCATTCATAAATTATGAACAAGGCTTCTGTAAGCCAGGGTAATTACTACAGGTATACAGCACTATGCAGAATAATGTAATATTTACATATAACATAATATTATATACATAATATTTACATAGAAATGCCTTACTAAAATGTCAATATTATAAAGCCTACAATAACTGATTAGATTATTTTGGATGAAAACTTCAGCAGATACGAAACAACACGGCTTTTTGTGATGCTGACAAAGGCAGTCCAATTTACCAGCTGTAAACTGCAGCTATTTTTCTGCTACTCTCTAGTCCTCTGTTGCATACATTACAAAGCACGATTATCTGCATATCTTATGAAGACTATCATAAAAAACTAAAATCTTGCAATGCAGTTCACTTTAATTCACAAGTCACTAAAAATATCTACAGACAAGAGAAATATTTTAGAAATATTTTATGTGATTATGGCCAAAATCAGGAAATTATGGCCAAAACAACAACAACAAAAATCTGTTGCAGAAGATACAAATCATATTTTAATTTGAAATTAACTATTACTGCAAACTTTTTCCTCCCTATACTTTCTCAAACTACTTTGTACCTCTGTTATAAAGAAGGTAAAAACTTGCCTACTCTGAATGACATAGATATGTAGAGAAAATTGAGACAACCTTGGAAATAAAAAAGGCTTCCACTGGAATTGAAGGAAATACTGTATTTTTTTTTCAAATTGTTTTAAGCGTAATTTAGAAAATGTTTCATTTCAGCCATTTACAGGCAAAAGTTTAACGTCTACATCACAGCCAAAATTATTGTGATCACAAATATAGCAGTGATTGCTGCAAACAGTAAGATTTTTACATTCAAGGTGCCGTCTCATCCCAGTTCTTGCTGCCGTTTATACACTTATATAAATCACTATACACAGAGACAGAGAGGACAGGGGAGCTGGTGTTTATTTGTTGTTGTTTGCTTTTGAGGGAAAGAGTTTTCCCTCCCTTTGCTCCCAGCAAGTCATGGTTCACAGATGCTGCAGAAGATCTCTGTTCACAGACGTGGCACACGCAGCCCTGCACAGCTCAGTGGAAAGGATGTACATTTTAGGTATCCTGCTGTTCCATGAGTATCTACCCTCTTAATGTTGTCTGTTCCTGTGGGATCAGATGCCTGCATGTGCAGAAGTTTCATATTTAGATTACACTTATTACTGGGTAAAGTTAAGAGGAAAAATAATAAGCCCAGCACCCTTCATCAAAGATATGGTTAAACAAATCTTCAGCAATGAGATCATACAAACAAAACCAACTGAATGTACTGTGCTCATCTAACACCTACATCCCAGTTCCAGCTAGTTCAGGAGGTCTTCCACAGGTTTTTAAAGCTAATTCTGCAGGGGACAATCCAGCGTGCAGCCTTCTCTGGTGAGATGCTCCTGCTATAAAGGTGAACTCTTGCTTTGCATTCCTTTATTTCACCTTTATGAAAGCAATGAGGGAATTCAAATGGAGAAGCAAAGATCCTCCATAGATTTCACATGTACACGTGGAGTTTAAAGCCAGTTTTAAGAACTTCTTTACCTAAACTCACAGACTCACAGCATGGTTGAGGGGGAAGGGACCTCTGGAAGTCATCTGGTCCAACCCCCTGCTCAAGTAGGGCCTCCTAGAGCCCTTTGCCCAAGACCATATACTTCTTTGCTAACTTAACATTTCTTTAAAAGGTCTTGCCTCTATAAGACTTTTAAAGGAACCTTATCTATTTGAGACTTTTGGGGTAAAGTGGGCCTCTGAAGTGCACAAATTTTGTCCCCATTTGCTTCTACAGTCAGTGGGTTTCAGACATCACCTGTAAAATAATCTTTCACAAACTACATAACATAGAAGTTCCTTCATTCCCCTCCCCCAGCTTGCACAACTTAAAATTAGACTTTTTTAGGATTTTAATAACCACTCTCAATATAGGTATTAGAGAAAAAGACTAGCTATACAATGTTTCTGGTGGTCCCTTAGTTCAAGTGATGTTGAAGAGATTCTGAAAGATGTACTGCAACATACTACCAAGTAACTAACTTGGGGACTGATGTGCCCATGTTTCCTTCTTATGTCAGAGTTAGGAATTTGGCTGGCAGATCATTTGTTCACTTGAAGGGATTTTCGAGTATATGAGCTAAATGTTTCAGCTAACTTTTGCAAAAAGACACAACTTCTAGATTAGCCATGAGGACCAGACTCTGCCCTTATCTGTTCCATGGTAAGAAGCTGCCTGGTTCGTAAAAGCCGACACTGTACTGCTGCCCTTTTCATGCCACACTGCACTGAGGCAAAAGCATTCTCACAAGAACCTGCCTTTCATGTAGAAGAAAAGCTCCTTTCTGCAAACAGATCCTGAACCTGAAAATGAGAAAGGAATTTGGCTTCAAACTTAGGATGCATGGAAGCATGGCAGCATGGAAGGTGACCAAAGTTCAGTAATACAAATTTAGACCTAAGTATCCAGGGTCAACAACAAGCAGCAAGTCTTAGCCTCTTTCCTATAGGCTCTTAAAGTCTCACCTTTTCTAATAACTCGGAATCTGTTGGCTAATTATGATCAAATTTGACTGAAGGATAAAGATTGTAAACGTGATTAATCTCTCCTACCAGCTCTGTAAAAAGAGACAGCTAGGGGTAGCTATCTTGCTATTAAATTTACAGAAAAGCAGCAAGAACACTAATTTTCCTTTTCTAAAAGTAATATGCAATAATTTTATGAAAACAGATGGATTTACTTCTCATAAGAACAACACAAAAAAACAGACTACAAACTACATTGCTGGGGCACCAGTTCATTTCTGACTCAGAACGCAGTGCACTGCCCACTGAATCACCAGTGCTTCTAGTCTGCTGCCAAGTCCTCCCATTAAAACATCTTATAGTTCTGGGAACATCATCATGACAGTTGCTATTAGAGTTGTGTGGCTTAACACTATGAAGGACCAAATTATTTGCTAGCATAATTCCGTTGATTTCAGGAGAGGTGCGGCAGCAGGGAATTCAGATCATAATTAGCAGTGTTGTCATGGAGCCCAATATTTTTATTAAAAAAAAAAAAAAACTTGCTATACCTGGCTCTGCATACCTTATGAGAACAGATAAAAATCACATTCTGTATTGGTACCAGTGCCTTTGGCTGCAGGCCACAACATGATCTTTATTTATAATAACAAACTGATCACCAGAAGAGGTTTTGGTCATGCATAGGTTAAAACCACAAAACTGTAATGTAATTACTATGGTTACCAGAGTAGAAATAGAACAGGGATTGAAGAAAAATAATTTAGAAATTACTATCCTCCTCATTAGCAACAATCTACTGAGGACACTTGCATTGCTTACTGGGAGCCCAGTACTCCAAATCCCTGAATTATGATGTGACATTCTCAGTCATACTCATCTTCACCATGTCACCATCTGTCAGCTTCCTGAAAAAGTCAGGTTTGCATTCATTGAAGGAATAATGTTTCTATTAGTAGTAAAAAATGTGGAGGAATAAATTATCTTTGGGCTACCTAACTTTAAATTTCAGAGTCATTAATGCCTTTTTTGGCAGAGTTCTGACAAAGGCTACAAAGAAGGTTGTGGAAGAGGTCTCTGAAGGCCTCTACAGTTCAGCTTCCCTTGTGTATGGGAAAGAAGATGGACAGAAGGAGCCTTCAGACCTCAATGAACTGTGTGGACAGGAAGACCCATGTTACACTGTTCCTTACATTGTACTACCACCACTCATTAGGCTCATCTAAACGGCAACATGTGGGCCAGATGCCGCCCCTCCCGCAGAGGGGATGAAGAATGGCTGTTGAAGGGATGTGACATGCCAAAGCAACTAAATGCTTTATCTTGCCTTTAGGCACAAGATGCCATGTGGATGAAAGCAGGATTCAGAGTCACCACCGTCTCATAAACCACATCTGGAAAAAAGAGCCTACCTCTTGCAGCTGCAGCAGCTGGATCACCCTGACAGTAGTGCCTTGGCAGCGTACAGCACAGCTAATTCTGTGTGCTCCGCAAGTGAATCGGGTGCAGAGCAACAGGGGATCAGTGGTTTGCTTTGCATGATTTTGCTTCTTTTCCCCTTATTAAAAATAGTGACAATTGAAACTCACGCCTCATGAGATGGGTCTTTGATCAAACAAGGGTCCATTGCATAAGAGCTCAATGCTGCAACAAAAGATGCACAAACCAGTGAGCCATCCGACGATCTAGTTTTGGGAATTTCCATGAGTGCCTACACAAACAAAGCTAAAGGTTTGTGACAGCTGCTTGTGTTTTGATTATCTCTTTCGGGATCTCAAAGTTCAAAACCACATTCTAGAGAAGCAACTGGCAGAAGGAAATTATTTCTAACAGCCCATCCACAGAAGAGGCCCCATTATTATTATTAATTACTCATATTGCCATAGGACCTAATTGTCCCAGCCAAGAATAGAGGCTCACTGTGTTACATTCAATACAAACAGGCGGGCAAGGGCTGGCCTTGCCCCACAGAGCTCGCTCTCTACAGACTCCCAGTCCAAGCTCCACGTCAACCGTTGCCAGCTCTGCAAGAAGTCTGATCTAGTGCTCAACATACCCTGTCCGATTTTAGCTGGCCCGAGCTCCCAAAGAACTGCAAAAGTCACACCTCGCAGACTTAAATGAAGATTTCCCACGTACTCTCGTTATAAAGGGCATCCCACATGCCAGAGCTCAATACAGTAAAGTGTGTCATCTAACTTTTCCCCATGCAGCAATAGGAACAAGGGGTGCTTTGTGGGGTGAGGCTACCCGGAGTCAGCGGGCGAGGAGAGGCGAGATGCATTCTTCGCAGGGAGAGGCGGCTGGAATTTGGTCTCCCCCCGCAATGAACAACTAGATGTGGGGAAAGAGCAAAGAAAAATGAAGCATTTCAATGAGCTGTAGGGACTAGTAAATGCTGATGTGAAAATCTCAGTCACAGCGAAGAAGAGTCACGGTTCAGAAAGGGATAAGTGGGAAGGAGTAGGAAGACTCTTACAAATACTGGGATGGCAGCCAGGAGCGGTCAGCTTCCAGAGGGGGAGAGGGCAGAGCAGAAAGGGAGGCTGAGGGTGAGAGGTAGCGATGTCTGCTGGGCTCCCAGGTACTTTCCATGTACCTCTGGAATCACCAGAGTTCATGGGAGAAGGACCACAAAAGGACGGTAAGGCAAAGGGGGCCAGTTCCACAGGAGGCAGAGATGCAGGCGAAGAGCTACTGAGGGTCTCTAATGACAAGGGCTTTGCCACTGAAACACAGCCAAATAATGAATTAAGAAACCAAACAGGCTTCCCTAAGTTTTTCATCCTCACTTTTCCTTAAGTTTTGATTGTGTTACAATAGCAAAACTACCAGCAACGCCATTCCTATATGGCCCTACTGGTCACACTGACACCAGTGGGAGGTACTGCCAGTGCACACACCGGTCAGTGAGTACAGGGCAGTTGATTGCTTTGGCTTTCTGGTTGACCAGCTTTTTAAAATGAAAGGATCTTTGGAAGATAAATGATTGGACTAGATCTGAGAGAAATCTGTGTTTTCTTTGTGATTTAGCCTCAGATTTCCTATGAAATTATCACTGAACAAGCTATCTCTCCACAGCTTCTGGGCCTCCATTACTCACCTGTAAATTCCCCTTTTCATTTCTTAATAGCAAATTCCTGGCAAGGTTGTCTATTTCCACTGTAAAATCTCTAACCTTTTATTTATATGACTGAAACTCATTGTGCCAGGCATTGCAGAATCCCTGGGTACTACTGTCATGCAATAAATAACAATTTAACCCATCCTGCTGAGATCTAGTGTGCAAAACAGCAGCTCATGAAAAAAAGTGGTATTTTGATTTTTCAGAATAATTCTGCTTTAACGGAGTGTGGTCTGTTCTTTCACAGGGTAACAAAGAACTAGACCTGTTGACAAACTAAATTACTTTTTAAGAACTACAAATTGGTTTATGCTGTTTTCATTACTACTATATAGACACCTGTCAAACACCTACCAGCAGTGGTTACTCCAGTGAATTTTATTTCACTGTAGGCTCTTCCCACCAAAGACCCCAACCCATGTCAATGACCGTAGAGGCTGGATGCAGAGACCATCCCTCTGACAGCAGCCAAGGTCATGCTGACTCACTGCCCCTGGCTTTTCCCCGGCATCCATCCAGTGCCAGTGCTCCGGTAAGTGATGACTATTCATAACACCATCACTTCCAAAGCTGCAATTCCTTTCTCCGCAGACAGCACAAAGCATTGGACTGCAAGCTCCTAAAAATGTTGCTTACCAGATATTGGACTCTCTTTCAAGCGGTAGATTATTTTCTGCTAAAAAATAAGTGATAAAGGACTTGAAATAGAGGTTTCTCACTCTTAACCAGAGAGCTTTCCTAAGGGAACAGATGAGCTGAGGAACCTGGCAGGAGAAAAGTCTCTGCCACAGGGTTTTGGGGCAGAATTCAGGATCCCCTTTTCCAAACCCACTTCTTCAGAGTGGAATAATTAACAAGTGGATCCTTGGGTAACAGCAAGAAAGCAGCAACTGTCAGTACCCAGCACAGCTTCAGCTGTGGGTGCCTAACTCAAGCCCTCACCGGTAAAGAAAACAGGGGCCATGTTTCAAGAAGAATCTTTCAAACAAGAGATCTTCGCAGAACAGAAGGTGCACACAGTATGGTTTTTAACTGCAACTTTTCCTGCTACACCCAGGCAAAGGGTTATTTATACCCAAATAAGGCTTATATGCTCAATTTAGATTTAAGTGTCTTCTCATCAGTCTAATCTGCTACAAAAGCAAATTCAACAGCCATAAAACATAGGAACGACTCTGTCTCTAACCTCAGCCCAAGGAACAGCGAGTAAAGTACTTTTCAAACACCAAGTGCTAAAGCTATACGCAAGGTATCACTGCTTTTTCTGTTCTTGAATTAATACCTCTCCGCAAGCAAGAAGACAGAAAATACTTGAAATCACAAATCATGAAGCAGTGTTAAATAGATTACAGCAAAAATGTTTAAAGCCAGAAGCCTAAATGTGTATCCCAAAATCTACATATAGTCACCCAGACAAGTGTGGTCTGTGAGTTCAAAGTATGTGGGCAAAAAGAAGTCATATAGGTTTCAATACAAGGTTGCTCGGCCTGCTTAATAAAGTAAACCCAATGTTTTCCATGATAACTAAAATACAGACTTTAGGGTCCAAATTTCCAGGTATCTAAATTTGATAATTCAGTTCTATCACTTTAAAATGGATTTTATTTTAGGAATAGTAAACATCTAAGAATATATAGCATCATTGTAACTTCAAATTCAGCATATCTGGAAAAAAAGTTATCACTCAACCTTGTTGTTCCAGATTTGCTACTATTTTTACACAGCTGAGCTTACAGCATCTGAAGTGAAAGTTTTATTATCAGATGGCAACCATCAGCCCTTAAATGGGAGAAAATATAAAAACTTACCTAATACCCAAGAAATGAAATTACCTAATGCCCAAAGTAATGCACTCCTAACAGACGTCACATGCCACTTCATCTCCCATATTGGTATACATGGACAATTGTATTCCATCTAACTACTCTTTCTCTTACATATAATTATGTATCATACACTTTATTTCACAGAGGAGTCCTTGTTACCATATCCTTATATTTTACTTAAAAATTTGTCACCAAAGACCCAGATTTATGGCTGAGATTTTATGGATTAGCAATTGAGCTAGTGCACATTTTTAGCTTACTGCAGATGGAAGGTACATGTCAGCTGCAAACTCTTTCCTTCAGGTTTCTGCTGGGTTTTGTGTTTGTTTTGTTTGGTTTTTTACCTTGCCCTTACATATTTGGGCTAGCCAAGTGCACGCACACGATCAGTTACTGCAGCTCAGCAGATTTATGACAATTAATTAAGCTGCAAGAATAAGATCACGTTTGAGAGCCAGTAATTATAGTTATGCCAGTTCTCCCTTCATTGGTAGGACGAAATCTGAATTCTCAGTTTGTAACACATTTCATCACTTACATCTTGATAACAATGCTGTTTGCCAGCAGGTGGTGGGCACAGACTCAACAATTAAATCATTGCCCTATTTTACCTTTGACTTACCCATGTAGCCAGGACTTCAATGTTGGTCTTCAACTCATACCTGCTATAAATGACCCTGAGGCACAACCCCGAATATAGGATATATTGTTAGAGATAGCATTCTTCACGTGAGATGCTTAAATAAAACCTTTCCTAACAGTTTGTAGGTGGGAATCACATGCAGTTATCAAAGAAAAAAAGGACTGAATGCAAATGTTCCCCTCAACTAAACTTGGACAAGCTCTGCATGTTGGCCATCGCTGTGCAGACACCTGGAATTACCCATTGCAGAACAGTGCAACCTTTCACTGCTTTGTAAAAACTCTGTGAGGTATTCAGGACATGAGAAAAACTTTTCCCACCCACCTAAAAAAACCCCAACCTGTCTTTATTAATACCATGAACTATACGAACTACAAGCTATTGAGAGCACATTTTGAACAAGAGGAATCATAGATTCAAGCTGGACAATAGTTCTTAAGTAACCTGGATTAGCCATTCAATTGAGAACCAGAGGCTATGCCTACAGGGACAGTTTAACCCAATCGTGAACTCCCCTTGTACCCCCATACCAAATGCTCTAGCTGTCTTAAAACTCAAATGCCAAACGGCTGAGAGCTCTGTCCAGCTCTTGCTGGAAATAGGAGGCCAGGATTCAGTGCAGTTTGGCATCCTGCATCTTGCCTTGTGGATATGAGTAGATAAGACTCCAGTCCTGAGCAAGACTAAATCCAAATCATGCTGTGTTCATGTTTGGCCAACAGCCAAACTTTTATAAATGAATTATTCCACCAAGCCACCTGTTCCCTTTGCCTGACCCAATTCCTATCTTTATACTTAGAGGCTTGCTGATCCTTTTCCATCTTCCTATCTGAGCTTTACAACTACTAGGAGCGGGTTTCCCTCCTCTAAGTATCCAAAACAGAAGTTAAAACTCCAACTGTTAACAACTTCCAGCTTCCCTCCACGGATGTAGCCATTAGTGATGACAAACAGCACTTCACAGTTCATTCTCAGTACACTGACATGTAAATCCATCCAGAGTGACTAGGGGAACCAAGGAAAGGCTGTTGGGTGCATACTGAACGCATGGCACTGCTCCTGCTAACTGTGTGGCAGATCACTAACTCTGAGAGATCACAGAATTAAAAATAAGCAAACAGAGACAAAAAAGAACAGGGGGAAAGACGAATTTTATATAATTTAGTTGAAATGTCCTCAGAAGCGATTGACTGAAGGGAAAGGTGACTAACTCTGGTAACGGAGGACTTCTTTTACGCTTCTTTGTTAAGTGCATTGTTGTATATATTACTGCTAGCACTGGGAAACTACTTGCTGTATAGATGGGTTTAACACAGCTGTACAGGGCAGAGGCAAATTAGGTGTGATTCAGGGGAGAGAGGGCAATGGAGGGGGTATGGCATGACAGTGTGGATAACGGGCCCCGCTCTCAGCACTGATGATGAGGACTGAGTGCATTATCTAACCTCTCTGGGCATCAATTTCCCTGTCTGGGGTTAAATAAATAAACAACCCCAGAAACCAAACAATAATTTTTTTTTTTTAAAAAAAGGGTTTATTTTTGCAAAATGTTACAAAAATGTGTCTTCTTCCTGTGCGCACACGCAGCCAACCCAATTTTAAAGCTGCCTTAAAAGTGATCTTTCCAAGGATGATTTTAATGGTGAGGCTGCTACAAAGCAGAGCTGACAAGTCCTCTGCTGTTTCGTTTTCAGCCGGTGCTAAAACAACATTTCTAAGTATCTCTAGGATTTCCTCATGTCATTACAATATCTGAGCACAGTATGGAAAGTCTAGTCTGCCACGAATGGCCAGATTTCTCACATTCACACAATGACAAAAAGGATCTTTAATATAAAAAAATCCAGCTCCATGTCTTACGGAGCAGCAAACCAACACTAATTAACATGTAGGGCAAAGACTGAAAAAAAGAAGATTAAAAAGTACATAACCATCACGGACAGGAGACGAACACTGTGCAAGAACGAGGGGCAGAAAATGGAAGGCTGCAGACAGAGAGGGAGGAACCACAAGAGAGATGCAGAAAATGAGAGCAGACCAATTTCAGTCTTCATGAAAGCCTTTGGTGTTAATAGTTTTCACAGGTCTGCCCCCAAACCGTATATTTAGGACAGTGGCCTGCTTTTCCTTTTAACTATTAAGTTAATTAAACTTTGATAGTGAAAGAAATTCAGAAACACAAATGTTATGAACCTGAAATTATTTTTGAATACTACTCTCCGCAGAGAAGTAGAGTCCCCATTAAAACACTAATCTGCAACTTAGCTTAAATTCTACCTACTTAGTTTAGCTTTAGGCACCTGCCCTTGCTGAGATGCATTTTCACCTTCTGAGCAGTCCTAACTACTTCAATTTGTAGCTGGTCTGTACGCATGGACTGCTTTCATAGTACGGTATGAAAAATTGCTGGTTTCTACTCATAATCATATGCTGCTAGTGATGCAAGTGGGTAAAGGGACAAAGGGCACATTCATGTCTCTACATGCCCTGTCAATTCCTCTAAATTAGGAATATACCCTCTCTCCTCCCCCATGAAATAAGAGTGTTGTTGAGTTCACAAAGCAATGAGGAAAGAAGAAGGCTATGAAAGTCACACCACAAACGTTAAGACAGTTCAGCGGAAATGAATGCGTGCTTTTCAGTCTCTGCCATTATAAATTAAAATCACCCCAAAGAAAAAAAGTATGGTACAGAATTGTAATGAATTAAACATTACCCCCTCAGGTATCAGACAAATATGGAAGGAAAATCCATAGCGAAGTCAACTGAACGCAGCAGAGCCATGAGGGATTCAGAAACAAGCAGTGAGTCAGATTTTATTCCCATTGCCCATATGCTGAACAAAACACCAATGCAAAAGCATGGCAGAAAATGAGGTGCTGAAAATGAGGAGCTCATTTGAAAAACTGAGAGGTTGTTCCAGAAGACAGCTCTTTTTCTGGAAGACCTCAATACAGCCAGAAAAACCTATGATCTTGCATGTATTTTCCTCCAACTGCCATTGCATAAGGTGCATAAAAGCTACCCAGGTACAAATTTACTCTATATGTCTGACTAAGAATGCTCCTCATTTTACCACGACAAATGTTCACAGATTACTGGGTTATGACAAATCTTTTTTTTTTCCACCATTGTTTTGCCCCTAGTTGCACTTTATTAAAGCCATGTGTCTGATCTGACTGCTGTTGTGCATACAGACTGAAAGAAAATCTACAATGCAATACAGAAGGGAAGGAACAGTATTTCGCCTAAAGAAAGGCAAAAAGATGGTAGCAAATTAATTTTTTAATCCATTACAAAAGGCCTAATTCCAAACAGAGGCGGACCTTTAGATTAAAATCTCTTCAGTGAGGCCTAATTTTACATTCTCAAGCCTTAGACAGGAAGCACTTCACAATAATAATGCCTGGCTCACCCCATTAACACTTAAATCAGTTATTTAGTATTTGGTACTAATCAAAAATTTTCTAGAAAATCTATGGAAAATTAGCTTTTCCATGACATAAAATCCAGCTGCAACTCCCAGTTATCCGAAGGAGTTCAACCCAGGTGACTGACAATCAGAATCCCTCAGATTAGAAGGGGATTTCTCAGATGAAAGAGTGAAAGTAAGAAAATAATTTAACTGTGGGGAGAAAACAAATTGAACTCTATTTAGAGCTATTCCAGGAGTATGTGAGCCCCCAGTGTTTAAAGTTGACTATCATTGTTTAAGGGTTGGGTATTGTAGGAGGTCTAAAAATCACACATTTATCTGTACTGGCTCATAAGGATGCAATGCAATTACTGAGAACAACTACCAGTACAGGTCCCTGGGGAAAAAAAAAAGAAAAAAAAAAAAACCAAAAGGTTCATCTACATTTTTCTTTCCAGCATGCTGCCAGAGCTCCAACAATAGCCCTAATTACCCCTAAGATGATTTCAGCTGCTTATGTTTTCTGTAGGCTAATGCACAGGCTTCATTTCCTTTTAGAGGAAGCAGTCCTGCTGTAATTTGATGAGCATCTCTTTTAACATCAGTACCTGTTTAAGCAGTTCAGCCCGTCCCCCTCTTTCCTCAGCATTCACTTCTATCCTCGTGCTGACTTTTTGTCAATACAGGTAAAACGCTTTACGGGAGCATATTGTGAACCAGATCATGTAACCAATCTGGGTTACAGATAGCATACACCCCCTCCTCGGTTATTTTTAACCGAGGTCAGTTTTCTACCCCGGTGTGACAGTATAAACAGTTGCACAACTGAGAGCCAGAACAGGGGCAGGAATGACAAAGGGAGATGCAGGGTTATCTTGCTGAGAGAAGAGCACATCATACTGCACCCTTAGTAATTCCAGGTTAATGCAGGCTTAATGACAAGCAAAAAACCATTAAATTCAAGCAAGGAGTGAGGCTAACAAGTGCCACTTTGAAAGCGATAATCGCTTCTCTCAACCTACCAGCTATGCTTCTGCTAATAACCATCCAGGATGCTGTTAGCCTTTCCAATGTCAGGGCACAATGATGGCTCGCGCTCAGCTCACTGTCCTCTAGGATCCCCAAATCCTTTTCCACAGACCTGCTCCCCAGCCAGTCAGTCCTCAGCCTGTAATAGCTGAATGAAAGCTTTGCAAGCTGCTGCTTGGTTTTGTTAAGGCATTCCTTGTAAGCATACCTCCCAAAATGAACTGCTCGGAGCATCTACAGACTCCTCTTGTTGCAGACCTATGCTTATGTGGAAAGTGCAGAGTGATGAATGCCACTTAGAGCTGTTCTGGATCCAGCTGCTGTGCAAGCCCCTACATAACAGCCTCATCACTGAAGTTCATATATTGCCTTCCACATGCTCCTTTCTGTATGTAACAGTTTCCCGTACTGCTCTCCTCTCTTCTCCCAACCAGGCGAGCTGTGACAGGGAACTGGGTAAAAATTCCTCTATTAGTAGCGTATGCCTTAGAGACAGAGATAGCGCTGCCTCGGCTCTGGAGGAGACAGCACTGCAGAGAGCGCCCGAGTTCAGTCCCTCCAGCTCACTCACCCTTGCCCTGTACTCATCTTTGAGCTGGGTGTTAGGTGGCACAGACTTTCTGAGTGACAAAACGTGAACAGACACCAAGAACAAAGTGTTGAGATCAGGATGAGATGCTGAAAATGTTCAGCCTCATCCAGCACAGGCCCACAGATGCTGTCACTGGAAGGAGGCGTAAAGATATACTGAGGTGGCATCAGTTCACAGCTTTCTAGTTATGTATCTGGGACACGTTCATCTTTGGGGAGAATTCAGAACATTTCATTGAGATTTATGAGCCGCTTCACTTTTGTAAGCATCCTCTGATGCAGACAGGTGTGTTCAGCATTCCCCATTTAACAGGGCTGTATTTGGAATTGGGAGTCTCGCCCTCTTCTGTCTTTTTCGGATCCAGATAAGTCCCAGAAACTGTACACTTCAACAATGGAAGAGGCAGAGAGGTGACTCCAGCAGCAGGCATGAGAGTGGCTTCGGAGAGCAGTGGAGCAGTTGGAGGGGCAGCACCGTGTCAGAAGAGAGGGGAGATGGAGCTGGAGTCACCTGCATTAAAGTAGCATGGGGAACAGCAGGACAGAAACGAAGCTGCCAGAGACACCTTCAGCTCTATTCCTCAAAAATGCTTTTCAGTCACGGACCAAGAATTGTTTGTGGAAGCCCCATTACTAAACTGACTAAGCATTTCATAATCATTGATACAACTTCTCCGTGAAGGAAAGACAAGAATTTCTGACCTGCTAAAGATAGAGCTGCTCACCAATAGCCTGTTTTCCAATAATGTACCAAGGATAATTGGGATTAAAGTAATGTGAACACCACACTGCATCTTCAACCTGGAAATCAGATAGCCAGCTCTATGTGTAACCCAGGGGAAGAGTTTGTCTTCATAGAATTAAACACATAAAAGCCAAGAAGCCAAATGAGATATTGCTTAAATTAGTCAGTTGGAGAGGGAGTCAAGGAGAGGGACCTGAGTATCTACTCAGTCGCTATGTTCACTATCTGATTCCCAAAGAAAAATCTCTGCTTAGGATCTCCCAGGCCTAAATGTCTCGCAGAGTTGGACATCAAAGCTGCCTTCCATCCCCATTTTATCACAACTGGGGGTGACTGATGTTTCCCTCCTTTAAAAACATTACAGGCCACCTGTGCACACTAGCTAATCACAGAATCACAGAAAGGTTGAGGTTGGAAGGGAGCTCTTGGGATCACCTCATGCAGCCCCACTGCTCAAGCAAGGACAGCTACAGCAGGTAGCTCAGGCAAGAAGATCAATATGAAGCCATTTTACACTTCATTAAAAGAATGGAAACTAACAACGAACATTATCCTTACAGCCAATGAAATCTGAACATATAAGACCACAAATACTAAAACCACTGGAAGATGGCTTCCATAAAATATGCTGGTCATTAAACTCCCACCACAGCAAGACAGTGAAAACAGGCTACCTTCAATCACATGACTAATACCAATGAGTCTTATTCTCTGCATTCTTATGAACTGCAGGTTAAGAGGCACATCTGCTAAAGTAACTTTCTGAACAGGGGCCCGAAAACGATAGTGTTTTTACCACAGGGCCAGAATTCCACTAGTTTGAGATGTAATTGAGCGAGGCACAGAAACATAATTTACAGAATGGAGGAAAAAAAAAAAACCAACCCAAAACTAGGAAAATTAATAAAGCTTTAAAAATAATGTTCTGTTTAACACTACAATGTTGTCTAGCATCAGGACAAGTACTCCATCTCGTAACACTGAAAGCTGTTAAAATCAACACAACAGAGTATACCTTTTCACATTCCTGCCATTCAGTTCCTTTTTGAAAACATAAGGTTGGTAGCTGATAGATGTCTCGAGTCTTTCCTGGACAGCTTACATGTGTAATAACTGCTCTGATTTGGAAGAAGTCGTCCTTATTAGATCACTGATTAAAACTTCAACATTTTTGTAGTATAAATCAATCTCACGGTCCAAAACATCAAAGTCTTAGGCTAAAGTAGAGACCTCTGAATACAGCACAAGAAACATCAGAGGTTACTAAAACAATTCATATTGCATGGTGGATAGCATATATCCTGTATACAAGTATTAATATTTAACGTAATGTATTGCTTTTACTTCAACATCCTATAATGGCCTTACTTTCCCATCTTACTCTCCAACAACGGAAATTATCATATAGCTGAGGCTCTGTATTGCAATCTATATGGAAAATGCCCCACTGAAGCTCACTGGAGTTCTGAACTGCCAAGGAGGATGGGAGGAGACTTCAGATCCTAGACTGCTAAGCCATGACTGAGTAGTTGAAGATGGGCAGCTCTGTTTGCTGAGCAATAAATTCAATGAGCTCCTAACAGCAGAACACAAGAACTTAATAATGACACAGTTCAAAAATGAAGATTTGCCTCAATAAAATTTGACCCCAGTAATTGAATCTGTTCAGAGGAGGTCCACAGGAGAGATAATAGTCCTATGCATAAGCCTGCCCACACTCTTGCACCTACTATTCTTCATGAACGGGTAAACTATTTGTTTCAGCGCAAACTTGAGGCCTAATTTCTATACCCCAGTACAACTTCAGAGAGGCTGCAGATGTAGCAAGGTAAGAGCAGAAGCACAGATCCCCGCTGATGTACCAGGAGTCTTCCTAGTTCCCCTTAGTCAGTCATGGCGTTCTGACGTCCCACCATGCAGACCACACCCAGGCTGTCGTCCAGGCCATCCTCTGCAGGGCCTGCTGCAGATGGCACACGAAGACCCTCCTCTGCACATTTTGGAGGGAACCTCAACTAAAAAAGCTGTCTTTGGACTCCTGCCACTTTGAAAGCTTTCAGGCAGAACCCTACAGCCCCAAAATCTATGCCCCCAAGTCTCCATAAGACAGTTTGCCCAAACCACCTGCATTCTGCCTCGCCAGTGTGGTCAGAGGCACTGTTTGCTTATGTCTCACAGTTAGGAGTCTGATCTGCGCTCAGGGAACAGTCACAATGGAGGTGGTAACAGAGAAGCTTAGAAAATAGATTACAATGACAGGAAAAGATAGGAGCAAATTCTCCTTCGCATGGCTTCATGTGCAGTAAGAATCAGTGGTGTTTCTCCTGGAAAGGTTAGAAGTAAGAAAAAAAAACCTTCTTGTAGCCTAGGTGGGGAATGGAAACGCCCTGCCTGCAGCTCTGGAATTGAGAGCCTCGGGCCTGAACTGGAAACGGGAGAGGCTCCACTCTTGCTTGGCATCAGGCAAGCTACAGGATTTACCCTCTTCGTGGCTATCCTCAGTGTCCATGCTGTGGCTGGCACAGCATGAAGGCATGACCCCACAGGAGACATTCTGGGCTGCAGAGCATGCAATCCCATTGACTTCAAGGGGAGGTAAACAGGAAGAGAATTTGTGCCTATCTTTGATTTCAGTTAATCGTGTTGACTAATCCCTCTAGTTTAATAACTTCAACGCAGTTCCTTGCGCTATCCCTTCTATCTGTGGCCATGTGCACCCATGTGTCATCTCGGTTTCTGATCAGTCTTCTTTTAGATGTTACTGTGATGAGATAANATGACATAACCTGCCAGAAAGCAACCTGCTAGATATCAAAAACTGGCCAAATGTTGGAGTTGAAAACAATTAAGCTTTTTTTTTTTTTTCCCCCTCCCCTCTCCTAGAAATGGCATTGCACTTTTCCCCCTCAATTCTGTTCCTCTATTACTGCCAGGTCATTTCAAACAGCACTGCCTTCATGCCAGTGCAAAGTCATGTATCTCTATCCCTGAACCTGGGATTACTGGTTTCAACGTCCCGAGCCTACTGCATAGGCTGAGTGGGGGTGGGGAGGCAGAGATCAAGTTTAAGGAGATCAAGAGGTTTTTCTGAAAAACAGCTTTATTCTTCTTATTGAAAATACAAGTGTTTCAGCTCTTCTGGACACTGAACCAAGTCTGTAGCATAACTCATTTACCTGCAAGTAAAATGAAACCTTTATTTTATTAAAAATACTTCTAAAAGTGCATCATTTAGTATTCTAAAGAATATATTCATGTATCATCTAAGCGCAAGTGGCTTCCCTCAATAGGGAACATTTCTGCACATTATATATAGCAATATAGTCTTGCAGAACAAAAAGACACCTTTTAAATTTGGGAGAACATCTGTTCGATACTTTATCTTCTCTTTTCAAAATAGGCAATGAGTTACATTCGAAGCCAGTACAAAAATACCGTAAAAACGGTAGAGAGACGAGCGCTGCATCTGCGTGCGCACACACGCCTCCCGTAGCTGCCGTGTTATGTGCACTGTGTCAATCTCAAGTGAATTCCCTTAACGATGAACACAGGAAGAGGGACGCTATTTCAGAGGCACGTTTAGGAAAGCTGAAAGGTAAGGGCGTAGCAACCCCCTACTCTACAGGGGGTTACAGAAACACATTTGAAAGACAAGCCAGCAAAACACCTCTCTCCCATGAAATATTTTAGCCTTTCCGCATGACGCAGAAGTTGAATTTCCAGTGATGGGGGGTGTGTGGGGTGACCTCAAGACTATGGTAAGCTGGCTCCTTCACCCCCCCTTAATGGCAGCGGTTCCCTGACTGCCAGAAGAGAGAGGGTCTATAAATAACTTCCAAAGGAATTGTCTCTCTCCTCACGCACTGCAGGCAACTGTTTACAGACATCCCGAGTCCTCGTACCCTAGGTTCGCTCAGCTCACTTCCTAGGGGCTCTATGAATTTCCTCTTCCTAAAAAAA
>VZTL01051288.1:308-18281 GCA_013400535.1 Scopus umbretta | reverse complement strand
ACCAGTGCCGAGCACAGTGGCACAATCACCTCCCTGGGGCATGATCCCTTCACGACAACAAGAGGCAGACTGCAAATTTTAGTTGTTCTAACAGCAAACTAAAACTAAATAGTGTGAAATTAATATATTTGCACTTCCTGCCTTTATCCTTGCCTTTGTTGTTGAAAAGACTTTATTTGCAATTTGTTAGTAGGACATCTCTTTTAGAAGACAGAAATTTTATAACCCTGAATGAAAAATAAGGAATAACATTATCCAGTGATGAATATTCCACACAAAAAATAAAAAAGTTGTGTGTGTGTATATATATATATACAAATGCATGCAATAAGGGTTTACAGAGTATTTCATCAGGGTTTAGCACAGAGAAATTTTTTGTCGTTCCCTTTCTTATGTATATGTTTTCAATTCTATGCAGCATTTATGACAGTATTCTCACAACTGTGAGAGTATCAAGAAGGCAATCTGCAAACTGATTTTATTTCTGTGCTTCTGTTCCAGAAGCAGACCTATTAAAAAAAGAAAAGCTTACACCTAAGTATAAACTTCAAAATATGCTTTACTGATTTAGGGCTGGAGAACTGGACACATAACACAATCAATAGCCATAGCAGGAAGGAAGAGAATTTGTGAAATTATTCAATGTGACTCCAACTTCCCTTTCATTCATAAACACATCTGCACAAAGCACTTGTATGTGGCAACTAGTATGACTACCCCAGTCATATCCTGTATTCCACTCCATTCTTCTTGCACCCTTATGCTGTATTGCACACTGTGCAATTCTGGCTAGTAAAGGCAGGACTCTAAACTACTTTTTTACCAAATGCAAAATACAGTGTGTCCTTGCACTACTAAGAACAAACTATTCATGTTCTTGTGCTATCTGTTCTTCAACGTTAAATGTGCAGTGTGGAGAAAAGGACAGTGCAATACTACAGTGCGCTCTCTGCCCCTGAGTTGCCCTGTTCTGTGCACAGAAACGCTCTTAGCTGTTGGAAGGCAGCACCTGATGCTCTTTCGACTCTTCTGAGAGACTTTTAAATTAATACTTCCACATTTTCCTTTAGTTAGAGCTTTGCTTCTAGGAACAGTTTTACCAGAATTTTCAACTTGGGAAACAACAGTTTGAAATCACAGAAAAGTTTCTGATTTTTTTAATTGCTAGGTTGAATTAGAAAATACAGAACATATATATATAGATAGATAGATAGATAGATTATGGAGCTATAAAAAAAAAAAGAAAAGCATAAGCCCAGGTTCTGTTTGCTTTGTCTTGGAGGGGAAAGGGAAATGTTGATAATCAACGTAATTAGAAAAGAGATATGCCACATTTGCTGTTTCACAGTACCATAATTCAGGTGCTTTATTCTCCCTATTCCCCCCCCCCAACTTTTTGTTGTTGTTGTTGTTGTTGTTGTAATTTTGAAGTACCTCATGAACATACTACAACCACAGAAGCTTAGAAAGGACTTCAGAAAGACCCTTCACCTATTCCTCTACCTCAGGGCAAAATAAGCCTATGCATGTAATACAGCATCAGAAAGATATTTGTTCAGCCTGTTTTTAAAAACTGCAACAATGAACCAACCACAATCTCTGTAAGCAATGTTCAGTGATCCTTAGCAAATGGGTTTCTTTTCTAATGCCTAAAATAAAGCTCCCAGCAGTAGCTGAAGAAAAGTGCTCCAATGCAAGTGGACACTACAAATTATAAACTATGTTTTTTCCTTTAACACAGCAAAAAAAAAAAAAAAGAAAATGTTAACATGCAACCTCTTTCTTTCTGAATGCTAGACAATTCCATTTCTTTGATTATTTCTGTCAGCAGTGTATACTCTTGCACAGGCACACACAAACTCCCATTTGTTGATGTGCAGAACCTCATTCA
Organism: Scopus umbretta; assembly: GCA_013400535.1. Taxonomy (NCBI): domain Eukaryota; kingdom Metazoa; phylum Chordata; class Aves; order Pelecaniformes; family Scopidae; genus Scopus; species Scopus umbretta. The sequence continues at coordinate 16,390 of VZTL01051288.1, read as the reverse complement.
TTTAGGGAAATGAATACCTGAACTGCAATATACAGGGAAGTATCTAATGGTATTTCCAAATTTTAATTTTCACTTTTTCTTTATGTATTTGATCACTATGCTCCTAATGTTTAAACTTCCTGGTTTCCAAATGTTCCATTTTCATCCTAGGTTGACTTTTTCAATGGATATGATGTTTTTGAGGGTCACTTTAGGATGACTTTGAGGATGATTTTAGCAGTAAATGCAAAGATTGACATCATAAACAAAAAATTAAATGGAAACTTTTCAAGAACCTTCAGTTACTACTAATGTGGCATTCTATTTGAACTCTTATAAAAGTCCATCTGACATATACAAAGACAAGTCTGTGATTCTAAAAAGATAAAACATATGTTCTAACAAATCCTGCACAATTCTTCCCTCTGGAAAGCTTGGCCATTAGCAGCTGTTGGAGGCAGCACTGATATCAAATTCAAAAGCAACAGTAAAACTTATATCCTCAGCCATAAGTCAAAAGATAACATTTCCCAGCAACATTAACAAAAAAAAACCAAAAAAAAAGATACATAGATGTGTCTCTTTCAAGGATATTCTGGCAGATAGCATCCTGTTAGAACTGAAGTTGTGATTGTTACAAATGATCATTACAGAAAATTTTGCATGCTTTTGGGGAATTTGGGGTAGCATAAAGTCACTAATATTTGCCAAGGATCTGATTCATCTCCCAGATTAGTGCAATTTATCTGCTTTTTGTACAGGAGGAAAAAAAATCCAAGGAAGTACCAGGGAAAGGAGATTAAAATGTAATTTCACTATCTTTTCCATCTGTTTCTTCTAAAATCGTTTCTCTCAACTGTGCAAGTGTCAGGGCTAATCAAGTAAAAATGGCTGGAGTAGCATACACCATTGCCTTTTAAGTTGAAGAATGACTATGCAATTTATAACAGTATAAAGTTAAATATGATCATGGTTCAACATGTTCTTTGAGAGGAACAAGCAGGAATGTTCAGGGCTCTCAATACAGAGACCTGGAGACTGCCAAATTGCCACAGAGGAGAAGGACTAGGGTGCTGAGAAATCACAGCAGATGATGAATTTATCATCTCACAGTAGAAAGGGATTTACTCTGTAAATCTTTAGCAAATCATTTTTTTCATTTTCACTGATACAACTCCAGTTAATTCCATAGTGTCACTCTGGATGTAAAAGAATCAGTTCAAGAACAGAAATTAACTATACAAGCTATCTTCTCATAAATGTGAATTTAAAACATCTGAGAATATGACTCAACATTTCAAGCTCAACATTTAATCATTAATTTTCTTCAACAGCAAATAATTCTAGCTCTTTCTTATCTGAGCAGTACTGTATAATAACAGCAAAATATTTTGAAACAGCTTTCTGGATCAGCAAAGGAATTTTTAGTTAACATCCATTTCTCTAGATATTTTAAGAAAGACTAAAAGTTTATTAAATATATATTTGGTTTCAATGCCTAAATATTACTGGTATCCTTAACAGTTTACAAAAAGACTATTTTTCCCTCCTTGTATGGTCCCTTTCACGATTATCCTTCCTTTGCCACCCCTCCAATGGTTTTCCCCACCATTTCTTGATCTTGTAGCAAAAAAAAAACAAAAAAAACCAAAAAACCCCAAACCCACAAAACAAACAACAAACAAACNAAAAAAAAAAAAAAAACCCCAAACAAACAAAGTCTGGGAAATGGATTGTATGAGAAGAAAATGCAACTACTATACCTAGCAAAGAACTGTCTGCCCGTAATTACAAAGGCCAACAGTGCAACATGACTGCCAAGAACAATTAAGCTGAATTCTCAGTTATTTCAAAGAAATTCAGTTAAGTGAAAATGGAGGATAGTCTTGCCAATCATTTCACTACAAAACTTACCATTATCACATTGCAGTCTCTGACTTAACTTCAAGCTAACCTATGAAGCACTGGTCTTTCATTGTCAGTGGGTGTAAATGGCATGATATTGGTAGTGGGAGGACTCCACAACAGTCCCCTTGCTGGCCACAGCTGAGCCTGTCAGCCATGCTAGTGGTGCATCTTTGAGAATGTATTTAAGAAAGGGAAAAACACAACACAGGCATAGCAGAGTGAGGAAAAAATTGTGATAAACAGCCCCATGAGCACCACAGGCAGAGAAGAAGGAGGGGAGGAGGTGCTCCAGGCAACTGGAGTAGAGACCACCTGCAGCCCATAGAAGAGACCACGATGGAGAGCTGAATATTTTCTGAAGGCCTTTAGCCCATGGGAAGGACCCCATGCTGAAGCAGGGGCACATGGTGAGAAGGAAGGAGAGGCACAGAGGAGCTGTTATGGACTGACCACAACCCCCATTCCCCACCCCCCTGCATGGCTCAGGGCATGGGGTGAAGAGCTGGCAGAAGATCTGGGAATGAGGGAATTAAGATGATCCTGGGAAAAAGGGGTAGAGAAGTGGGAGGAAGTTGGGTTTTTAATTTTTTCTTTGTTTCTCGCTATCCAAACCTGTATTAATTGGCAAGAAATTAAATTCATTTTCCCCAAGTTGAGCCTGTTTTGTTCATGACAGTAATTGGTAATTGGTCTCCCTGTCCTTATCCCAACCCATGAACATTTTCATCTTATTTTCTCCCGCTTGCTTGAAGAGGAGGGAGAGCAAGAGGGCGGCTTGGGCGGGGGTCTGGCCTCCAGCCCAGGTCTGCCCATCACACCACTACATATAGGAACACATACTCATAGGAATGCTAGATGAATTTAACACTGTCCTACTGTACTGTGGATTTTCACTTGAGTACTGAACAAGCCAGCCAGTTATACATCATCTATTTACTGTGAGGACAAAGCAACTTTCCCTTTTTAAGGAGTGGAGTTGTATTTATAAATTTTGCAGAAGTGAGCATCATAATCTTTCATGTTTAAAGCAGTATGGGTGGAAGCCACCATGCTTTTATCTGCCATTACTAATACTTGCTAAATAAACAATGAAATAAATGGCAGTATCTCAAAGGAAAAAACATATTTCTCTTATGAAGGTTCTGACCATCAGCTAAAAACTTGATTTTGAGTCCCTTCATATGCAAGTAAACAACATCCATACTTCAAGCTGTACAGGGTAATGCAAGAGGGAGGGCAGCTGGAACTGAGAGAAGCTGCAGTTCAGAATTCAACTTTTTGGAGGCACTGTTCAGAAATTGGTTCAAAAATTCTCTTGGCTACACACGTACACTGTCTCCCTTATACATAGCAACTCTCATGGGAGGACATAATATCCACTGTTCTACAATCAGCCCATGTTGACCAATATCTGAAATGAGACTAGCTACGTTATCAAAATCAATGCCCCCCTCCCCTTTCTGTTTTTTTTTTTAAAAAGGTGAGGGTGTCCTCCATAAAGTTTACTTTGGCTAGTAACTCATCACAGGATCTGAGCTAACACCTTCTATGAATGTCATATATTGCTAATGAGCAACAATAGCTTAGACTTTTCAACACAACAACATGATGCTTTCAAATGTAGACTACTATCCAACACTATTAGCTGCGACAGGTCTATGTTTTGTTTTTTTTTTTTAATTGAAGTCCTACTGATTTCAATGTCAGTAGGTAATGACAGAATTTAAAACATGGGTTTCCTTAATTCTGACATTAATGGCTGAGTTTTGAATGTCATATGGTTGCAGGCTTAACCTTTCAAACTTTGGTTTAATATGGAGGCCAATGGTAAGGTCACTTGTTCATCTGCTCAGCTGATGCTCCACCAATCTGAAATATCCTATGTGACCTATAATAAAAATTTTCCCATTTAATAGTAGTTTAGTAAATCAATTCAGTTTTGCAGGACACAGCTCTTCTTTTCCTTTGAATGTAAATTACACAGCTACATTCTGGGAAGCCATCTACTTAAATTGTCCCTAGTACTTATTAGCTATTTGAACTTGATGCAAAAGTGGGAGTTATCAGAAAAGCACTGAGATGCAGGAACATAAATTGGCAACTCCTTGTATTCTCTCCTAGTTTTGCATTTGTGGCACCTTCACATGCTTTTACAGCCTCCAGAAATTTCTTGCCTAGTATCAAGATACAAATTGCACACTATGATATTGTGCAAGCCTGGAATTAAGAATATTCTTTACCAAAATATCGCAAAGGGACAGATGGCAAAAAAATCACTATTTGGAATTATTGCTAATAAAAGTTTATCCAATGGGAAACAATATGAAGTTAGTATGAGCAGTATGAATGAATAGTAACACATACCGGCATAGCCAGAAGTCAACCATTTAGAGAAATGACTGCAGTGTCACAGATATTACAGTATACATGTCAATGATCAAATACTATAGCTGTAATACGGTACAATTGTTTTGTTAATGCTCCTTTTGTACTAGGTTGCACTCATGGCAGAACAAGGTGACATGATTACTGAAAAGTTTATGTCTATAAAGATCATAACTGAAAGTCAAGAGAGTAAATGTCAGGTTACTTAACTCTCTTCAACTCTTAGATTCCTGTTGTTCCTCAGGATGTATATAAATCCAGTATATTGTGGGGGTGGGAGAAGTAAGGAAGAGAGACAAAGAGAGAAAGCATATAAATTTTAAATGCAATTTAAATCATAATTATACATGTAAGTATTTCCTGACCGGCGATTCACTTAGAGCAGAAAAAGTGAAACATATATTTATTAAGTAGTACATACATGCATGTTTTCATAAAACTGCCAGAAAGCAGAAATTATTCACTGCCTTTGTCTTCTCAGCTCAGGATTAAAAACAATCGTATATTTGCATGTAGATTCAGTAGAAATTGGTGTCAGCTTAACTCAGGGAGATAAGAACTACTAAAACACAAGACTGAATTTACAGAAGTGATTATACTGAGGTATAAATAAATAAATTAAATTAAAACTAATTATGCTAATTAGAAATCAAGCCAAATACCTACAAAGAGTTTCATACTGACAGCAATCAGATTGCAAGAAATCTCTGAGAAATGAAGCTGTAAGATGAGGCACTGGCCAATCAAAAACTTTATTAAAAGATCATACTTTCACTTCTCATATGCAGGCTTTAGAAGAACTCCAAAAAAGGGTCCTCTTATGCAACAAAAAATCATTTTATAGTGTTTCTGAATTATTGCTCTCATTATGAAGTTGTAATATTGATTGATATTTAATCAGACTTTTAATTAGTCTGATGAATTAGGCAAAAAGTGACATTCACATGTTGGCAGACCCTTCTCTACTTTATTGTTGTCAGATAATCATTTCACATATGTCGAAGTATCTTATGAGACTTTTTATCCTTGAAGCTGTATTCCTTGGTATATTCAAGTAACACACCTCAACATGGGTCCCCAAGATTACACTGTACAGATTGTAAAAGCTTTGTGTGGGTCTTGTTTCACAATGCTGCATGATAATGTTTACTTTGTGATAGCCATACAAACATTGCCATTGTAAATATTATAACAGTAGCATCCTTACAAGGAAAAAAAAAAATCTCATCATCATTACAATTTACCGATATTCCTACTCTGTGTGTGTACATCGTTTAGGCAGCACTTAATGCTGGATTGTCTTTTAAAAAGTTACTACCCAGATTCTGACAATCACAAAATAATCTATTAAACTACAACTCCATATTCCAGTTGGTAACTGGGTTCCCAAAGCAAAGAAAGGACTTGTGCTCATGTCCAGTGTATTGTCTGTATCAGCCCATGCTATCAGTAACTGCTCACTCTGGGGACAGAACAGTGGAGATTTCAAAGACATTAAGTTCCTAAAGGTTCTGTGAAAATCATCAGCCACTAGGCATGTGGCTTCACTAAGGAAAGAGCTGGACACCAAACTTTCCCCTTTTAAAACACCAGAGATTTCACAGGGGAAAACAGACACTGGAAAAAAGCTACCTTAGCTGCAGGCTAACAGGTTAACTTGGTTAAGAATACAGGAGAATTGACAAGTTCTGAGATAGTTTTGTCTACTTGTACAAAGTCACTTCAATATCACAACTTCTGAAGGAATAAAGTATGCCAGGCTAGGCACCACTGTGCGTGTGAGCATCACCTATCACAAACACACACACACACACAAGTATCATAAAGATGATAGTATATTCAAGTTTTCTCTTGTACCTTGGGATCTTGTTAGTAACGTTCCCCGCCATCATGTCTCCTGTTTAGAAATGTGATTCAGCAATCATTGGCTCGCTGACATGTCAGCATGTAAAACAGAACAGCAAAATTTGAAGATATCAGGATTTCATGACTCTCTCCTTATTCAAATGATTCGTCATCTGTCAAAACAGGAATATGAGAGTTCAGAGGAGGTGCTACCTTTGTTATCCATGGTCTAAAACATTTTAGTGACACTCAGAATCTCTTGTGCATTTTAGACATGTATCTTTATTTCCTTTCAGAGGTGACATGAAAACTAGCGTAAGGGCTCTGAGGCTATTACCAGCTGGAAGGATTTGGCTACTGGGGCTAAAGGCAACCGGTCCCCATCCCCCAGGAAGTGCCCACTGCCCAGGGCTGGAGCGGCCTGACAGCTGCCCTGCTCCCTGGTGGGGTGGTGGGATCATCCTGGCTGCCAGGTCCTACCCTGCCACCCCCATGGGGACATGCTTTTTTATGCTCAAAAAGAGCATAAAAAGAGCGTATGTGGCCTTAGCACGGACTATGAGGAAAGTCAGGTTGAGCCAACTGAGTCTGATGAAAATAGAAATTTTAGATGCTGTAGTGCAGTCATTAGAAATCAATTTTGTACATTCTTCAGGTGCAGAAAACACCTCTGAGAGGAAAGAGGAGAGAAAGGAGAGGATTCTCCTGCCTGAGAGGGGAGCACAACTCCAGATGAGCTGCAGACTTTTGAAAGTGTCCTATAAGGAAGAAAGCCTATATCCCTCATGAGCCTTGAATATGAAGGAGGACCCAAGGGTTACCTGTCTTCAGGACTTTGCTGAAGAAGGGTGTTCACCTTCTTCAAAAACTCCTTTGAGCCATAAAAGATGGCTCAAAAAAGGTGCAGAGATTGAGGAGGACAGCTTTTTAGCAAAATAAGCAATAGTACTTGTCTAATGTTGACACTCTCTCAGCATCTCCCCCCCCTTTTTTAAATGTGAGAATCAGCAGTCCATTATACACATAATTTGCGGGTGTGATGTATTGATTAGTGAGGGAAATTATAAACCACTGTAAATAGAAATGAGTCCTGTGGATAATATTCCTCTTACTCAATAAAATGAAGCAGTGATGTTTTAAAATGAGTACATTAAATTTAATTTCTCTCAAGTTTAAATAACTGCTTACAAAGCCCAGCATAGGCATCATTTCAACCCTGACATCCATGATATACAATACAGCTACGCAAATTCCAGGTTTCTTACACTCATAATGACACTGATTATAATTCTAGGAGGATATAAGTTACTACTGTAACATTGCGCTTCACTGCAGAAGATGTCTAACACCTACACACATTCTACCATTCCCTCATGTGGTGCATTGACCCTGGCTGGATGCCAGGTGCCCACCAAAGCTGCTCACTGCCGCTCTTCAGCTGGACAGGGGACAGAAAATAGAACAACAAGCTCGTGGGTCGAGATAAGGACAGAGGGAGATCATTCACCAGTTACCATCATGGGCAAAACAGACCCAACTTGGGGAAAATTAGTTTAATTTATTATGAATCAAATCAGAGTAGGATAACGAGAAAGAAAAACTAAACCTTAAAGCACCTTCCCCTTACACCTCCCTTCTTCCCAGGCTCAACTTCACTCCTGATTTTCTCTCCCTCCTCCCCCCGAACGGCGCATGGGGACAGAGAATAGGGGTTGCGGTCAGTTCATCACATGTTGTCTCTGCCGCTCCTTACTCCTCAGGGGAGGAATCCTCACGCTCTTCCCCTGCTCCAGCATGGGATCTCTCCTGTGGAAGACAGTTCTCCATGAACTTCGCCACCACAAGTCCTTCCCACGGGTTACAGTTCTTCACTAATTGCTCTGGTGTGGGTCCTTTCCACGGCGTGCAGTCCTTCAGGAATAGACTGCTCCAGCATCGGTCTCCCTCACACACGGTCAGAAGTCCTGCCATCAAACCTCCTCCAGCATGGGCTCCTCTGTCTCCATGGGTCCACAGGTCCTGCCAGGAGCCTGTTCCAGCATGGGCTTCCCACGGGATCACAGCCTCCTTTGGGCACATCCATCTGCTCTGGTGTGGGGTCCTCCACAGGCTGCAGGTGGATGTCTGCTCCATGTTTAACCTCCACGGGCTGCAGGGGGACAGCCTGCTTCACCATTGTCTCCACCACGGGCTCCAGGGGAATCTCTGCCCTGGTGCCTGGAGCACCTCCTCCCCCTCCTTCTTCACCAACCTTGGTGTCTGCAGAGTTGTTCTGCTTGCGCAGTCTCTCTCCTCTGGCTGCAATTGCTCTTGCACAGCAACTTTCTTCCCTTCTTAAATACCTTATCCAAGAGGCGCTACCACCGTCGCTGATGGGCTTGGCCTTGGCCAGCAGTGGGTCCGCCTTGGAGCCGGCTGGCATTGGCTTTATCGGACATGGGGGAAGCTTCTAGCAGCTTCTCACAGAGGCCACCCACTGTAGCCCCCCCACTACCAAAACCTTGACATGCAAACCCAATACACCTTGGTAACAGAAAGTTAAGATCACTGTACAACCTGGGCAAAAATCTTGCCTGTACAGTACGAAAATAACAACAAAGTTTTGCCAACTTGGAAATTCTTTGTAAATATTCATCAATTTTTTTCAAATTTACAGGTAATCAGGAGTGAAATAATTTCCCCATGTAAAATGTACAAAAGCAGGAGCATAGCAGTACACTCTCTTTAAAAATAACAATCATCCTTATTGCCATCCCTGAAACCATCATGTGCTGAGTTTCAGCTTCAGAACAGGTAATGGATTGTACATACTTGTCTCATTTAGATTTTAGTGTGACTTAGATTTTAGTGTGACTGTTAAAACAAAATACAAGATTGGTCTTAAGGGACACACTGCAACAAGCATGCTAAGTGTTTGCCTTAACTGATAACAGGGAAACGACACCAGGTATACTTGCTACCTTAGGGATCTCTCTGATTTTCCCTTTTCTGCCCTTTATACACTGGCAGCATCCTGCTTTATGACTGATGCTAACATACTACCCATTGCAAGTAATTTGCCAAAGCTAACCTCCCAGAACACTGCTCATCTTGACTGCAGACAGAGCAGGGTCAATCTCTTTCTAATTCATTGTCCTGAATGAGCTCACTGACAGCTAAAGGTAAGCTTTTGGGGGCAGCTACCCTGTAAAATGGTGAGGTATGACATCTAACCATATCCACAATCAACGAGATGCAGGAGGAGGGTTGTACACCTTGCTGGAAAAGTAATAAGTGAACAGAAAGGCACAGGAAATGAGACTCGTTCAAATACAGTGAATTCTGAGCCGCCAAGAAAGTGCAATAATGCTTATTAAGGTGAATGGCCAGACTATCTCCAAGATCAGAAAGGTAAATTTGCTTCAGAGAAAAAGATACTATCCAGAACATCTAGATGGCCTCAAAAGAAGACTTGAGAGAGAAGCTAAAAATGCCCCACTGAGAATGGGTAATCTCAGAAACCCTTGAGCATGCAAGTGCACAAAGGCAAGACTCCTGAAGAGCAACCACAGCATGTCGGCTGAATAGACAGAAAAGAATTTCCAGTTCAAACTCAATGTTAAACACAGTGAATGTGGCTTCTCTTTTGGTTGTTCAGTTAAAGTTTTCAGAAATATTTCTCGATATACTATTTCAAAGGCCTCAATAAACCCTAAAATGTAATCACATTGGCTGAAATGAAGTGCAAAGTACTCGGATAATAACAAGGTGTTCTTCAACTCTGTGAAGCATTTTCACAAGTGCTCTCATTTCCAGGATTTTATCCACAGGACAAAAGAATATACCTGGACATTGGTGGGTCCACAAGGACCTGGAGAACCAGTACCAGGACGGTCAGAGCAGGACAAACTGCCTTCTGGTGGCTACAAAAAAGGAAGGCACTCTGGCATCTGAATGATAAGGGGCCATGCACAACTGAATTCAGGTGGTCCCCAATGTATCTGGGATGGATACTCAGTATAAAAGTCTCTACACCTGAAGCATGGCTAAGAGACTCTTAGAAGAGATGGCTGGATTTAGCTATTTGATAGTGTGATTGCAGCTAGTTCCAGTGATTCAATGTAGTTATTATTATTTTATTAGTGCACTCTGATAAGACTGCAGAAGCAATTTGTTGATATGTGACTGCTTCTTAGAGCAGATGGTTTGGTCAGCTACAGTGAAAAAAAAACAAACACAACTTGCTATACAAATATAATTAGCTGCCTTTTAAGGGCAGGGGACACACCACAGAGTCATCACTGTCTGACTGAAATATCTGTATCCATATTAAAGAATATAAACCTAGTCAATAAAAAAAGTTGAAGAAATCTTAACAGATTACAATGTATACAAGTAAATTGAAGAAAAAAAGGAAAACGCTGATAACAGTGAATGTTAAAAGACTGGATTTAATTAAAATATGGGCTTGCACACATTAAGTCAGGAGACAAAGTAACATCACAGTTATAAAGGGGTCTTCAAAGTTCATGTGTTTCTAAAAAATAAAGTAAAAAAGTGACATGAGAATGAAATATCTATCAGGGGTTAAAAAAGGCAAAAGAAAAGACTTTTAAGCACACAGAAGGAAAATCAACAGTATCACCAGCCTGCATCCCAAATAAGCCAGAAGGAAAAATTCTGTGGACAGAATTGCCACAGCTGATGCCTGAACTTTTCAGTTTTGCTGTGATATTGCTCCAAGATCTCACTGAAAGCACACTCAAAGCAGTATGCTGCCTATTCTGAGAACAAGCAAAGGACTTCCATATCCAGGCCTACCAGGATAGCACTTTCCACTAAAACTAAATTTCCTTCTCCCAGTAGGTGGCAGAAATTTAGTCATACAGGGAGCAACTTTTCCTTTCCTAGATACCATTACAGACTGATTGACTGAGGAGCCGTAACTATTTCTCGTGAAACGACCTACCTTTTCCAGGTGATTACATGTTACATCTCATGTTATCATTGCAGCAGGAGGGCAAGTAATCACAAGAAACAAAAAGGAAACTACTTCTTGATGCAGTTTCTCATGAAGATGATGATGCCAATTTGCCCCTGAATACAATAAGAAGGACAGCTGGAATTCAAGATTTACACTTAATGCTATTCCCATGAAAACTGCGCTCATTTAAGTCCACGGGGAAACTGCACTGTGACCTCCGATCCCTTTAAAAGTGACAACATTGTGCCTATCAAATAACCACCACCACCGTTTTACAATTCTAACTTGTCATTCATTACACCTTTCCATCAGTATGTTTTTGGTGTACCTATAATACACAAAATAAAACTATTTTCCCCGTTAGGCTTGCAGTTTCAAAATTCTCTGAAAACATCTTAACAAGCAATTTCATTTCAGAGTTTCAGCAAACCTGATGTGCCAATCTTGAGAAGTTCTCATCCACAATTCCAGAGGCAAATAATGGTTATTCAATACAGACCTTTCAAAGTCCGTGTAAATGAGTTTAAGTAATTTTCACCAGCTTTCTCTGTCACTTAGAACAACTGAGGCTTTTAGGATTAGATAGGTATCTAAACTGTTCAGGTGCTGCTTTATGTTATCTTACATCCTGGGCTGAAGTTTCAGTTTTTAAGTGAGAGGAAGTTATCCAAGTACAGTTGCAACTTTTCCCTTTCTGTGCCTTTAATTTCAAAAATTGAATCCTTCTTAAAAAAAAAAAAAAAAAGTGCTTAGCTGAGTCTAATCCATGCGCACTTTTATACATTATTATCGTCCTCAAAAAAAATAACAACAAAAAAGAAAAACAAAACAGGAACATGGCTCGTAAGGCACACGGCTCTACTGTTGTAAAAAAATCCCTCAGGATACTACAACTACTGCAAAAAGATGCAGACCAAAGGGGAAAGAATTATGGAACGGAACCACTGTCAAGGGAAATTAACAGAATAAAGAGGTGGTTTAGTCCAGAGGAAATAATATCCAGGACTGCTGTGTGAAAATAATCCTCAAAAAAGTAAACAGTAGATACCAACGTAAAGAGAAAACCTGTTATGTTTTCCTACTACAAGCAAGATAGGAAGTAGTACTAGTAACACTTACTTCACAATAACAGTGTTATGTGTTAAAGGTAATAAGAAATTTCTCACAGTACAGACAGGTACTAGAGTAAACTGCTTGAGGAAGTTCTGCTGTTCTTATTGCTGAAGACTAAATACTTCCCAAGAATGACTGAGATACAGGTGGCAGAGAAGAACACAACCTGTTTAGCAGGTTGCTTACAAGCATCTGGGCTTGTNCGGTTGGACTAGATGATCTCAGAGGTCTTTTCTTACCTTAATGATTCTATGATTCTGTGATTAGGTCCCCTTTGCCATATTTTTTAATAATTCTATAAAGACCTTAGTCTATAGTTTTAATTATCATCTTTCTGGCTATTTCTATGTTTTAAATTAATCAGATTTTCTAGTATCTCTTCATCAGCTAGGAGAAGGCTCAAGTATCTGTAGCATTTTTGGCTTTTGCGCCATAGCCTTGTGTGTTAATATAAGCACTCTGTTGGCTGCATGTTAGCACGTTCTCAGTGTATCTCAAAGGGTATCCAGTTGATTCCTATCAGCTTCAGGGGAAAAGGGGCAGATTTTTAACCTTACCTGGAAATTAAGTTAATCCATGTAAATCTGAAGAATTGGAAATAAAAAATACACTGCTTTGGAGAGCAGATCTTTCTAATGACTTTTCTTATGATGAAGCTCTATTTGTGCTGAATTGTAGCACACGTAACAGAGAAGCAGCACAAATTTACATAGTTGAAATTCAAAGTCTGATTTGTATTAATCAATAAGAATGGTAAGTAGATTTAGATCTTTCAAAAAGCAGATTAGGAAACCTTTTCTGAATATAAAGTTCTTTTACAAAGCATGATATACTTACAGATGCGTGAGACAATGCACAACAGACTTACAAAGTGACAGAATTTGAGTCCAGTGTTCATACAGGATATCAAAACTGATTTTAGATATGAAGCTATCCAGTCAATGAATAAATGTCCTGTAAAAAGCCTTTCTCATTTCACAGTAGAAACAGTCATCTTTTTTTTTTTAATGATAAGAGCAAACATACTCTGGTTTTTAGGCAAATCTGGTAATTAAACTGGCAACAAGCAGCTCTTTCAGCTTCATTATAAAAATGTAATGCAATAATGAGGTATTCTTGATATCTAAATAAAAGCAGATCTAATTCCCAAGAGAAACTCATTTTGCCGAACCATATACAGTATAACACTTTTCTGCTGGCCAGTTGGTTTATGATAGTTACATTCTATTTATAGATTTCCTTTTGTAACTGTTTTGAGCCTGAATTGAACAGGCTCCAAGAACTGAAATGAATCAGCAAGTTATTTAAAAATAAAGAACTTTTCAAAATAAATTAAAACAAAGACCTCTCTACAACAGCAGCATTGTATAGAAAGCCTCTAGGCACTTATTTTCTTTATTATAGTAGAGGCAAGAGAGAAAGAGGCAGCAATATAAGAGGCAGCAACTCAAAATACAGTGGCCCAGATGGAGAAAAAGTTAGAAACAAAAATATTAGGATAAATTAAATAACAAACCATGAGGTAAAGCAGAGTGAGCCCCTGTGTGATTAAAACAATACTGTCATGAAATCAATAGTACAATGGTGAGGCTTGAACTATGAATTCAGATATGAAAGGCACTGGGGAGGGATCAATATTACCAATCAATGTTGACAATGAAATAAGTCTAAAAATATCCATAAAGATTTTGAAAAAAGTCTGTTCTTTTCCTTACTCTCTGGATTTCTCCAGGAAAAACGTAATGAATTACAGTATTTACAGCTGTGAACCACTACTTAGTCATGAAGAAGTCAGCTGCCCTTGTTCTGCATATATAGTGTTCCCCTGATCTTACGGAAGGACCATAAACCTCCTTTTTAGACTGTGAGGTCCCTTAACTTACTCTAGTCTTTCATCATTGGATCAAGGCCCTTGAACACCATGATTACCCTGAAAAGCAATCTGAATTCCAGGCACTCTTCTTCCTCATCTCTGGCAGCCAATAGACTTTTTTACTGATGAATCTTCCTCTTAAAAAATATAAAACTATAATTTTGCCTTTTTTAAAAGAGTGTTAGAAGAAGTCATTAAGAAAAAAAAAAATTAGCTAAAACTCTGCAAATTTATTCTTTGCTCATCTTAAAATCAATTTTCATTTAAGGAAACAGGTTTGATTTTTTTTTTCCACAATAGAAGAGAACATGATCACATCCCCATAGCACAAAGCAGATCCTCCACTACCTGGAAGGCTCCTAATCTCTTTCTTCCTAACCATGTCATATTGTTCTACATGTTAGAATATCCCCTATAAAAGTAGAGTAAGGCCATCAATACCACAGTTAAACAAAAGACCTTTCAACAGTATGAAGTGCTACTTTCATCTTCCTTTATGGACTTTTACAACGTTATATGTAGAATTTGCAATACCACCTCCATCATGCACCTAAACACTTATCACCTCCAGTGGGAATGGAGTCTCTAAAACAATTTCAGCACAAACATAACATTAGGAAAAAAGAAGGACCTCTATGGGAAAGATCTAATGAGAATGGGTTCCGAGTTTAGAAAAAACTTGTTTCTAAAGATGAAAAAAAATCACTGTTGGCAACTGAAAATGTCAGACTGGAAAGGACCTTGCAAGATGATGTCTTCCATTCTCCCCCCTTAAAGCAGGATTGGCTGTGCTCACATTCAGTGGCAAAAATACTATGACCTCCCTTGGCAAACTGTTACAGTGCTTCCTTAAAGCTTTGTTCCTTACTGTGTACTTCTTCAGCCAAAGCATTGTGTATGTTGAGGAAAGCAGGGTTATTTACATAACTAGCTGGTTAGTCTTCTGCTCATACATAAAAACAAGGTATTTTGTTCATTAATCATGGCCCTTTCCTAAAGAACTGCCCGTTATTTGTGTTTGTACAGTTGGCTATTTATGACTAAGTGCAGTACCCTGCAATCGTCTCTGTCGAATTGCCCCTATTTCTTTCACACAATTTCTTTTCTTTAAAAGCAGCTGAAAATCTAGTCTCAGCACACCTGCAATGCTTCCCAGCTTCTTGTCATCTACAGATTTAGAAAGTATACCTTCTTGTTCCATGAATCACAGTATTAACCAAAGCAGAACCAGAATGAGAAAAGAACACAAGCAATACACTCTCCTCACTCACTTGTAGGGCAGCATGTCTTATCTTGATGCCAGAGTGGGACAGATGACACAATCTGCTTCCAGAGAAAGCTTGCACTCAGGTTCTTTGAGTTACTAGTCTCTCCTTACTACTGGTGGGTAGCTTCTTTATATCTCTTTTTCACATGTTCACGATTGACACACTTGGTTATCCACTCCTGTTCCTTCTACCTGCTTCCAAAGGAATGTTACCAATATATCCTTCTCATATGTTATGTCCTCCTTTTCCTTAAAGACCTCTGGCAACAGTTCCTGCAAATGGCCTAAAGACCATTAATTTACTGCGAGGTATCCAGAGACAGAGTCCAAGTCAAAAGTTTGCCAGCACAGCTGCAGGCAAAGAGGAACCGGTTAAATATTGGTGATTCTCCTTAAACGTTGTCCCTCAAATCACCTTCAAAATCATCCTACACCACCATCCAGATTAATAACTGTTACTGGCCTAGTGGAGCTTTGTTATCTCCATAGGAAGCAGCACCAAATTCAGCCTTCACAGTATTCAAACAGTATCTCAATATGTCCAGTATCAAATTTACACTAAAAAAAGCTGGTCAAAAAGGGAGGAGACAGGGAAATAGGGGCTGAGTTTGAGAGTGTGCTGAAACCCTTAAAATTTTCAGGTTTTAATGTCTTTTTTGACCAATTTCAGATTGTGAAAATGTTACCAAACTGCACTTGAGGAAGGCTGTGATACCATTGTCTTAAATTTAGATTGCAACAGCCGTATA
>VZTL01051287.1:84691-116274 GCA_013400535.1 Scopus umbretta | reverse complement strand
ACCTAAATGATTTTACGATTCTAAGTTAATTTAGCGCGGAGAGCGAGGCAGGCAGAATTTGGACGCGGCGTGCTGTTCGCTAGCAGCTAACTGCCCAGGCAGCTGGTGCAGACTGACGCTTGGTAGCACGGGTTTGTAATCAGGGGACAGAGCAGCCATTACAGCAGCAGCCTCTTAGAACAAAGGACATGGATCTGCAGGAGAGCAGGCTTTGCGACTGCCGCAAAACCGTGTCCTTTTAGTGTTTTATCTGCAGTAGCTGGGATTGGCGAAGCAGGAGGGAGCTAATGTGATCTCATGCAGCTTATTGAACTGCTTCATTCCTCTGAAGTGGGTGTTCATACGAAAGCAAAATTGGGGAGCAAGTGATTCACGATGGTGTAATAGGTAACAAGGCTGCCTAACAAATTCTATATAGTTGGTTCAGGAGACAAGACCTTGCTATCTAGATAATAACAGATGCGTCGAGTCATCAGGGTGCCGATGTATTTTGTAAAGCGTGCTGGAAAGGATGGTCTTTTCCAGCAGATAGCAGCAAATGTTAAGGCATGAGAGAGGCCGCCAACAATTCTCAGGTTCAGAGAAGGCGTCCTCCGTGGGGGAACTTGAGCGAACTGTGGAGCAGGGATATATTTTACTGCAAAACCTCATTACTTTATTGGGAACCTAGTGATGGCTGGAGGAGCTCTTAGATTTTTTTTTTTTTTTTTTTTAAATCTGTAATTAGGTTTAATGACCCATGTGGAGAAGCAGTGCATAAGCAGCTCTCATTTGATTTAAAAAAACAATTCAAGTAGTATATAATTTCTCACTCTGGTATTAGTCCTATACAAATAGGTATAATACTAGTCTCTTCAGGACCGGCTGCCTTTAGTATGCAATATTGTCTTTTAGAGATGTAAGTACTAAAATTCTAGTAGAAAATTAGGGTAGGAAATGTCAATTTTTGAAAAGACTATTTAAGCTTTTTAGCAGCCGTGGGGAGGAAGAATGAGACTATTCTCAACAGATAAATTTCAGCTGTGTATTCATTTCTGGCAGTTGTATTTTTAAATGAAATTCAGAAAGAAGAACTCATGTTTCAGCTTTATTTTGTAAACCACATGGACATAAGCATCTTCTCCAATTTCATGTACAATTCACAGAAATAATCACGAGCTTTCAGGAGCCCAGAGGTCTTGGGCTGCTTAATTTCTCTATATTGCTTTGGCACTGCATTGGTCTTTTGGGCTGCTTTGCCTCCTTCCGTGCGCTTTTTTGTTCCAGATAGTATGTTTTCATTTTCGTTCAGGATGCGTGCTAGCCAGAGGCCTCAACATACTAAAGCATTTAAGAACTTTCCATCATGGCAAACTTGAGCAAATGGGCTGATAACATCTAAATCCTTCAATCTTTCTGAAAGCTCTGAGTTTATGAAGTTATATACGGTATTACTCGTCTTTTTAAACTGGCAGCATCTCGTATGAGCTGTCTTGGAGAAAACACATTTTTGTGGTGGAGGAAAAAAGTGTATAGGAGCCATCCGCTGCTGCCTGTTTTTAAAGACCATATTGTCTTGCAGGAGCCTTCAACGTGGAAAGTGTTTTTCAGCTGAAGTACTGAAATCTTTGCAGCTGCCAGTAAAATGTTGTAGTGAGACAGTACCACAGCTGCGTAGCTCACAACTGTGCTGCATGGTAGGTTAGGACGGGAAATAAGAGAATTTGAGGAGTTTGTGCTTAAGTACCAAAAATGAGGTAGTCTAGAGAACGAATAATATCATTAATCTTAAGAAAATATCAGGAAATGAAGCCTTTAACTCGCCCTGAAATGGAGCTGTGCCAGTGTCGCCTACCACCGTGTTGCTATGTTATCCATTAATTTAGTGCTGCCTACGTAATCTCTAGCATGCCGCCTTGTGCTTGCTTTCCTGGCTTTGCAGTGATAAGGCTGACCGTTACTTTATGTCTTGTCTTAAAATGTTTTGGTACAAAGTGGTGCGTTTTTAAATATATGGATCAGAGTTGGAGGCCGTGGTGAGTGAGGGTATTTGTCTACCCTTTACCAGAGAGGGAAACGCTTGAGCATTATTGATGGTTCTCAGAAAATTGAGGCTTTGATAGCCAAATGTGTCTTGTTATCTATGTGTGGCCAAATAACTGTAACTGCTTTCTTCAGATACGGACTTTGGTCACGTATCTTTGTTTCCAGAAAAAGGCAGCTTCACGCACAGAGCGCTCGGCCCTCCCTCGGAGGGGAAATTCAGCCAGGACAAAAGGGGGTACAGCTGAATGCCCCCCGCTGCCATGACTTTTCATTCTAGCAGAACTCGTAAAGTCCAATACATGGCTTGGGCACAGCTTAATCGGGTAACAATTACAAACGCTCCCCGGAATTAAGCATTTATGTGACTTGAAGTAGCTTGCTTCAGGAATAGAGCTTTCTATTCAGATAAACCAGCAGAATCCGAATATAAAAGTGCACAGTCTTAAATTACTGGCTGACTTGTGCTTATTCTTCAGTTAAGAGCTTGCAGATGAACGTGAGGGGGACAAATAGAGAGTTGTCTTTCAAAAGAAAGTATAATTCTGTAAAATTCTGTAAGTAGACGCCCCACTGCGATGGTATCAGTCAGTATATAACGCTGTTTTAAATTTCCAGCTTAGGTGCCTGTATATGATTTGGGGGAGTTTAATTTTAGCCATTTTCAGAAACTTTGGTCTGAGCTTTATCCTGGTTCATTTGACTGATTTAGCAGCTAATCATTGCCTGGGTTTTTGTACATGTGGTGTCTCTTTGTGGCTCGTCTGCTGTCTCCTTGCTGGACTTCTTGCTCATACGAAATAGTTTTCACCGCTCTCCTACTGTCTTGCACCTTTTCATGTGTCAGTGTGAACAAGCTGTTTCGTATTTAGCGCTCAGACCAGATGATGGAGGTACTAGATATTGCCAAAACAGCTATTGTGTCTGAAATTTCCTCAAACAGGCTAAAAACCTCAGGTTATATTTTCCATGTGGATGAGTCTGTTGGATTTTTTTTGTTGACATTCTCTTTTGTAATCCATACATTTAACTGAATTGTCCTGGCTCTGTTCTTAGCTGTTTAATTCCCTTACATTGAAGGTAGAAGGTCTAAGAGGAGCTGTTACGGTGTGCAAGTAAGATGTGGACACTTGCGACTGAGTTCTACTTAACTTTTTGTGGGGCCTTCTTTCTTCAGCTTTTTGAGCTTGTCTATATTACATGAGAAATAATGATTGGTGTGTTGTTTGAGACACTTGGATCGTACAGGGTTCGCCAGGATAAACTCAATATAAACTCTATTTTAACTATATATCTCTATATAATGTAAACTCTATATATCTATAAACTCTGTTAGGAAGAGTTGTTTTTTCTGTACCATATGTATAAAACTGTCATAGGCTGCACAGCATCTCCTCAAACTAATTTTGCATTGTGGGTTTTTTTCCTCGAAGGTACACGACAGCCAACGCTGAGTCCGATTACGATCGGGAGTCCGAGAGAGAGAGCGAAGAAGGGGAAGACGAAGTGAGCTGTGAAACAGTGAGAACTGCGCGTCGGGATTCCCTGGATCTTGTCAACGAGGATGAAACGCATTTAATCTCGGATTCCTCGCTAGAGGAAGGACTGGGTCAGCTACTGGAGCAGGCTGACCGCTTGCACAACGGAGATGAGCAGGAAAAGAGAGAGGGATTCCAGCTGCTGCTGAATAATAAACTGGCGGTAAAGGTTGCCTTTTTATATTTTCCAGCAGAGATTGGTGTTTTCAGCTAAATAGCTGGGAAAGAGGAAATTGCATATCTTAGCAGGGTCCAGGTCCTACACAACAACTGGGCCAGCTTCCAGTGGCCCCCTTCCTCAGGAGCAGCTTGGGAGCAGGCTGAAGGCCAAAATTGTTCGGGCTACAGCAGCAGGCGGTTCCCAGTCGCTTTCTGTCTTGGAACTCTGTGTCTGCTCTTGTCATCACTTTCCCTGAGTGAACGCACTGTACGCGTGTAAAATAACAGTGCTGTGTGTATACAGTAAACTCGGCAAACGTTTTGAGAACCTTTGCCTCGTTGCCTATGCAATGGCTCGATCTATATTCTATATTCAAATAGATCTATATTCTATTTGCTTTAAAAAGCAAAACCTTTTTTGGCTCCTGTATTTCCAGGAGGAACAGAAGGAAAGAAATAACAGATAACTTGATCAGTTCTCATTTTAAGCACGGTGGTTTTTTTCCATCCCACCAGGAAGAAATGACAGGCCTGTTGGCCCCCAAAATTCTCTCGCATGCGTCTTTCTGGTGATTCTCCCGCTTTCTTTTATTTACAATGCTACTGCAAAAGAAACTAGACTGTTAGGTGGTTGTGTTCTAACTTTCTACTTTTTTTTTTAAGAGTTTGTCAGAACATAGCTGCTTCAAATTTAGCAGTACACCTACAGTACTGTCCCAGGTTTAAGAATGAGGCAGGCTGCGAAACTGTTAGAATGCGGACAGAAGCCTGCAAAAAGTGAAATGCGGTTTGTGTGGATTTTAACGAAGTGGTGAGATTTGGGGTGATTCCCCCCTCCCAGTGTTTTGTGGTTAGCAGAGACAGATGAAGAACTGACCCCAGTGTGGGCTTTGAAGTGGAGGGGTTTGTTGTTAGAAGGCGGCAACAATTGGACCCTTTCCAGTAGTGCAGCACTGTAAGCTTAATTATAAATTTGGCCATCCAGTTTGCTCTTTTGTGGTTCTGCGTCAGTTCTTGTAGAGTTGGGGCCTTTCAAGGTTTCAGAAAACGTCTGTGTGACTTCTAGTATGTGCCCCCACTTGGTTTTTCTTTCTCGTGCTCTTTGTCAGTGGCAGAATGGGTCCTGATGTACAACGTTTATGTTTTTACCTCAGTATGGGGACCAGAAAGACTTCCTTTGGCGCCTGGCCCGAGCACATAGTGATATGTGCGCGATCACAGAAGACACAGATGAGAAGAGATCGTATGCAGCTGATGGTAAGGAATCGTGTGTTTGAGGCAGAGGAAAGGGGATGTTCAGAGTTGGCATTACACTTCAGATTTATAAACCCTACATTTGCAAACAATGCGGTAGATTTTTTTTCTTTCCTTCTAGTTTTTTTTTTTTTTAAGGTGAGTAGCTAACAGTGCTGTGGGGTATGAGTTTAAAATTTTTGCTTTCTGAAAGGTAGTATAAGTAGACCAAGGGCTAGTTAAAGGTGTAAAAGTTTGTTTCTCAAACCTATCATCCATATCCTGTGTGGTATTAAGATAAATAAGTTTTTGCTGTAACACATTTAATTTTTTGTGTTGCTAATGTGCAGATACAAAAACAAAATATATTTTTAAATGTGTGTTTACTTAGAGGAATTGGTTTAGTTTCATTCTCTCATTCTTTTTCACTCTCTCAAATGTGGTTTGTGTGCAAGATTATAGATGGATCAGAAGAAAACAAAAAAAAATCTTTCTTAAGTTACGATGCGTAACAGAAGATACTATTCTAAATAATTTCTGTCCCAGTTTTTATGCACATAAGGAAATATAATTAGTTAATACTATAACTGTCTAATATAATTATTCTTTTCTGGAAATTGGCGTAGCCATTTAGAACATGAAATTTTAAGTTTTGTTTTGATAGTCCTTTTCGCTTTCAGTAGGTGCTTAGTTTTTAGCTTTTTCGAGGCTGCAGGTTTTTGGAGGAGGGAGGGGGAAGCGTGATGGGCCCTAGAGCTGAGGCTGTGAAATGCATCGAAACAAAGCCACTGAAAGCTCTAATTAACTTTTCTTAACGTGGTGTGGAAGGTGTTTTCATTCTAGATAACTGCACTTCCAAATGAGGTGAAACCACGTTGACAGGCCAGCACAATTTGCTACTGTACTACAAATTTGCGTGATCTCTTTGAGTGGTCTTGGATGTTCCGTATCACTGCAAGAGTCAGAAATTATTTACAGGACGCTTTCAAGCCAAATGTATTATAAAATTAACAGATATATGACTTTTATGCCATTCTGTTATTGTACTCTAACAACCTTGGAGAAAGAAGTTAAGAGAGCAAGTGGCTGAGTTTCTTACCTCTGACCGCTTATTTGCAGGGAAAGAAGAGATAGAAATTGCCTTACAGAAATGGGATCAAAGTGCTGAGTGCCATCAGTGGTATGTAACCTTTTACTTCTTGCTTTTAAGGAGCATGAGAAAGGGACTTTGGAGATTGTTGTCAGCTGAGCTGCACTTAAAAACTTTAAAAAAAAAAAAGCAGCTTATTTTCTCTTACTTGGAGTACACTACATTGGTGTTACTTTCGGTAAAAGATGGCCAGAAGAGTTCTTGAGGAAAACCTCCAAATAGAATAATGAACTTCTTTGGATACTAAGAGCAGATTGTATCAAGGCTTTTGTAAGTCTGCACCTAAAAGTCAGTGAACTTTGGTGGTGGTAGCGAAGGATGAACTTCCAGATTAGGCTTGGAGAAACAAGGTATTGACAAAATGAGGTTGAGATCAGTAAGCGCAACGAGCTCCATTTGGTTTTCACCCGGCTCAATTCAGCAGGCTGCATATTCTTCGGGCTGCCCGGAGCTTAAGGGTGTGTATTTTGAAGAGGTGAAGTGAAGGAAAGCTGCTTTGGAAGCTTTCCTGGGAATGGTGCCGTTTCCCTTTCTGAAAGCGGAAGGCCGATTTGCTCAGCCGCCGGCTTTTGGGCCCACGGGTGCGCCTGGGCGGCGTGCCGCCAGCATCTTGGCACAGGAGGGAGCTGAGCCCCGTCGGCCGCGCTCCGGATTGTGCAGACCCGGGGGAGAACGCGTGTCGGAGCACCCCGTTCTGCGCTGGGTGTGGATGGGCTGCCAAAGACTGGTTCACGCAGATAACTGGCAGAAAGCTGGTTCCCGAGTTGGGGAGCTCAATATGGCGAGGCTCTCTGCATTTTCTCTCACGACTCCTCTGTTTCCTTTGGCCCCTTTTCAGCCCCCTGCAGAGCAATGTGTATATCCTTCAAAGCCAAGCTCACAGCCAGCTGCACAGCTGTGGGGGCAAAGTCTTAAGAGTTACACATTTAATATGAATGAGGTTTTTCCTTTGTGTTCCTCCAACATTCTTGGGTTGCTGGGTTTTACTCTGTTACTGACATTTCGGTAATGCTCTGTTGCGCAGAGATGCTTGCTTTCTGTCAAGAGGTGTGCTATATGTGCCTCAGCTGGCCAGGCCTGTGAGTGTGGGCTTGGTGCTGTGCTAATGTTCTTATATTCGTCTTAATTCTGGAGTAAGGAGAAACATCGTTCTTATCAGGCAGCCTTTTATAGTCTTCTGGAGAGTGTCTTCGGGCCTGGCACTGCTGTATTCTGCTTGTGGATGCTGCTTGTCACTCTGCAAAGCACTCGGCTCTGAAATTAATTGAAACAGCAGCATATGGCTCCTTCTTTAATTTTTTTTTTCACGATAAAAAAATGAAATTATTTGCAGTTTAGCCAAGCAAGGTGTTCTATGTTGGTATAAATGCTACAGCTGGTTAGGATTTCAGTAAGGAGGTAGGCAAGAGGAAGGGCACCTTGCTCTCTTCAGCAGCCCAAATGAACAGGCCTTGGTTGCAACTCATGTATGGGATCGAAAGGCTTGCTCTCCTTTTCTTAAAAATGGACCAAAAGAGAGTTTGTAGGGTGGTACAGACATTTGTAGAGGTAAGGGAATATGCTTTTCTGGTATTCCAGTGAATTCTTTGATGAACAGTCTTTATCAGCAATTACTGTGAAGAACCGAGAACATGTAAAATAGAACAAAAGGGCAATTCTCTTTTTTTAATGGAAATTATTGGGAAAACAGGATGCTGAATATCTGTACCAAACAAGATCCGTGCTCTTCTGAGACAAGTAAATTTATTTGGAGGATCCGTTGGACTACTGGCATCTAAGTAAATGCCTCTATTGTCTCGAAAAGGCTGTGTATTTCAGCTTTTAGTAATGAATTGCTGTTCTCAATTAAAGCTTTGATTTGAAGGAAGAATACTGGCATAGACAATGTGACTAATCTGTAGCAGATTATGGTGTTTGGCTTTGTCTGCTGGTTTCACATCTTGGAGGAATGGGCTTTCAGTCGCCAGGTTGAGTCTTAAAGTTTGTAAGCTGCTTTGATGCTTGATGGTTTGATATTTTACAAAGCAAGGTTCTCCTCCAGGGTATAATATTGATAGCTTAGCTTTGTAATTCAGTGTTTATAGCATGCAGAAGTGATGGCTGTAATGGGATGTTTGGTCACGTGTCTCCAGTAGGAAATCTCAAGCCTTTTGAGCTGAGATGTTTTTAGTACCTCTCTTGCAGCCTGTGCCCCCTCTTCCCACAACCGTTTTGGTGAAAGAGTGCACAGCTCTTGTCCTGTTAGACGTGCCTCTTTTCCAACAGGGGTAAGGCTTCTGCACGTCTGCATCTTGCTTTTAATTCTAGAGAGCAGCTGGAGAAAGGGCAGCGGGAGAAAGGAAGCAGCAGAGCAGCTTGTGGGAGGCATGGGATTTACTGGAAATGAATATGTAACTACCTTTATCAGCCACAGAAATAATTATTTTCTGCCATGAACAGAACAGGAAATTATTCCCTTTCCAGCTCTGTACGGGTCATGGGATGGTCGCAAGCTGTTTTAATTGCAGTCTCTTTATGTTAATTAATATTACCCCGAGGGAAAAAATTTATTGCTGATGAAATGATGCTCAAGACATGAAAAGATACATATATATGAAAAAAGTAGGATAAAACATAGTTCCCAAAGACATTATAGGTTGTCTTCCCTTCACTTAAGTAGTGGGCACATTGCTCAGAATTCCGTTTAGTTCACCGTGCTGTCTGTGGTAGCAATGTTTAGGAAAATTTAAAAAAAAATAAATAAAGTTGAAAGACTGTAATCACTTTCCTTCAGTGTGCCATCCTTACCTCCAGCAGGGAGAAGTGCAGGGTGAGTTCATAGCCCGTGATGCTGCTATCCTCCGTGAGTTTGTGTAATCTTGTTTTAACCACTTGGTTCCTTCTGTTTCCATACCGGCCTCTGGTGCAGATCCCATAATGTAACCTGCTCCGTGTGGGGCGGGGGGGGAACCCAAACAACCCCAACTCTTTGAAGTTACCGTTAGAGGTTTTAAAGCTTTTCTGGTTTTGATTTGATGCCCTAGCTCTTGGTTTATGGAGAAGTGAACAGAGAATGATTATTCACACTTCCTTTGTAAAGAACAGTTTCATTCTGTCATATTTCACTCTTTAGTATCTGTTTCCCTCGCTGAAGAATCCTAACCTTTTATTATCTCTCTTCGTAGGGAATCCTTTTATTCTCTCTCATCACCCATGTTGTCCTATTCTCTTTCTGCTGTATCTTTTTGCAGACAAAAGTACGGGAATTCACTGCACAACACAGGTTGTGGGAGCAGCACGGATTTGTGTAATGCTGATGTGATGGTCCTTGTCATTCTCTTACTTCCATACACAGTAGTCAAACATTGTCTTTCTCTTTTCCACAACGTACTAAATGGGCATCTCAATAGGAATATTCCCAGTGATTTTAATGTCTCTTCTGTGTGATACAGGCTGTGTGAAGCCTGTGACTGTCTAGGTATCGTTAAGGGCTGCATTTTTTCCTATGTGCGTTATTTCATGTTAACTGTAATTTTCTATTTTCTCCATTGCCATTTAGTGTTTATGGGTTGCTTAAGATGCAGTTGTGCTGGGTTTCCGTGCTTATTCATTGTTCTCTATGCTGTATTATTGGCTTCTGTTGCACAGATCATTCCCTGTTTCACTGGCTTTAAGGTGTGATACTTGTCAAGTAAGACAGAAGACGCTTTGCGTACGATTGTTGTTGCGAGTAACACCCCCCCCCCGCCCAGCGCCTTATAGTTATTGCAATAATGAATGACATTTTAAAGCAACAAAGAAAGAAAATAACTTTGTTTATTGCAATAATGAATGACATTTTAAAGCAACAAAGAAAGAAAATAACTTTGTGAAGGAGAAGGGGTTTCTGAGTGCTGGCGAAGGCAACGCTGAGTGGAGCGTGACTGGCTGCAGCTTCGGAGCGTTTTGTGGCCGGATGGTTTGAAGGCTTTGGCAGCGTGATAGCAAGTGGTTTCTCAAGAATGGTAGAGAAAGCAGTAAGTGTCTGGGACTGTGTCTGGACGAGCTTTGGGCTCTGCTCAAATATGAAGGAGAGCCCTTTCTTGGATCTCTTGGGTCTTCTTGACGTTAGATTTGGTACAAAGCTGTTATTGTAGCTGCTTGCTCTTGGAAGTCAACTGGTCCCAAGAGAGCCATCTCCGCAGAGCTGGTTGAAACAGAACTGGGGTTTGATCAGGGCTGCACAGACAAGTCGGCCTTTGTGCCGCGGGACTGATCTCTGGCTGCGCGTTCCTTGCAGGCACTGCTTAGGAATGTAGAAACGAGTGAGCGTTGTGTTGGGCGTTTGGTGTATTTAATACCTTTAGAATAGGTTTGTGTATTGTAGGCTGATTGATATTATACCAAGTATTCTTAATGCCTGTATACTCCTGTCTTATAATTAGCCGATTCTCAGTTTTGATACGGACATCAAAGTCATTCTGTGCTTTAATTGTAAAAGATCTCTGAAGAGATAGATATTATGTCCAACTAAATTGATTACTCCCTTAGCTTGATTTCAGCTCATGCTTAGCACGGAGCAGGTTCCTAAGTCTGTTCTTGCTTGCTTTTAGGGATGGGTGGAAGAGGCATTGGCTGTTGCACAAACCTGTGCGTTTTGCTGCTTAGGCATGAATATGTGACATCCTCACAAATGAAGTGAGGGAAGCTATTGTGGCCTTGTTAGAATCCCCCATCCGTTTCGGTGTGGCTGTGCTGTTCGCAGCGCAACTGCAAGCACGTAACGGCAGCTTTAGGGATCAGGATGGATAGCGAGCTGTGTGTTTGCCTTGGCTGCAACTCCTGTTGTTAAACGAAATATTGGAAGTACAAACAGAGCAGCGAGGGACTTCAGAGGTCCATCGGGAAAAATTTTGCAGGTGCTGTATTAGCAGCTTTTGTTCGAGTTGAATGTTTCACACTGGAAATTAAATGCTATTTGCTGACTGCTGAAAGCTGTCATTGCAGAAGAAGTAATAAGCTTTGGCCCTCTTGGAGATACCATCTATGTTACAGAGAAGTGGGAGGAGGATGCGTTCTGGGGTTGGATGAGCCTTTGAAACGTGCCCTCTCTTCTAAAGAGTCGGTCACTTCGGTGGAGCATCTCGCACTCTTGATGGCTGCTGAACTGTGTACCAGCCCGTTTAGATTCTGTTGGTACATCTGGCTGTCCGTGGGTAGATACCAGTTTTTTGAAAAGTGACAGCATTCCGGATATGACTTGAAGATAGCTTTAATTTTAACAGCTGGCAGTATTTCAGGATTTAACTCTTCATGGATCACTGCCCAGATCTGGCCAATTTTGAGCTGTGTCTGGATTTGAGCTGAATGTTTCCTGTTCCCTGGGTGAACTAAACAGGGAAGTTACTGACAATATAGATCGGGGGCAGAAGCAATTACAGCAGACAGGAATGGGCGTTAGAACAGATTTCAGAATGTAGAGGAGGAAGAAGTGCATGCAGCTAGAGCGGCCTGATAGTATCCCCCTGACTCGGGAGGGGTGTCAGGACCCTGAAACATCTCCATGTCCCGAGCCACAGAGGCTCTGAGAGTGGGAACACCGGAGAGGAGCCAAGGAAGAGAAAGTACTGAAAAGTACGAGCAGGGACAAAAGAAACCTCAGCAGTGATCAATAGTCCCTCCTCATATTGGAAATAGTGGAGTAACTTGACATTTACAGTCTGTGGGTTGCTTTTTATTTGTTAGGCATAAAGAAAAGAGAAGTTCTGAGAACTGAGATCTTAGGATTATGAGTATGTCAGTAGAAAGCTCTCATAGCAGAGTTGATAATGCTACAAATGTGGAAAACAACTCATGTACTACAAAAGGCTTCATTCTGCAGCTCTTCTCATCAGTGTTGATGCGGATGACACCTTCCTTCAAAGCACTAGTTGTTCCTACAGTCTTTTTTTATAGTTTGAACATCTTGCCCCGGTGTGTCCAGACTCTTTGCTGGTAGCTCTTGGGAGGGCAGCTGAAACTGCAAGTCTTCTGAGTAAAACCAGAGGTTTTACTCAGAAGCATGAGGTCACTCCATAAAAATTGTATGTTCTACACAATAAATACAATTTCTATCTTCAGACTTCACTGGGGATGAACACATTTTGTTCTACAAAGAGAATGCATATGGCTCCTTCCTACCACCTCCCCAGGCAGACTAGAGATCTTCAGTAGATAAAACCAACATAGCAACTAAACAAAATTGAAGACACATTTTGTGTCCCAGCTGAGGTAGCTAATGAAAATTTTAACTTTTTCAGGATCAAGGAAAGATGGATTGCAATGGAGGCAGAGAAGGGGGTATTTCAGCCTTTCTTTTCTGTGGCAGTCATTTGAATTTTGACTTAAACCACTAATGAAAATTAACTTTGGTTTTAGCCATGTGCCTGAGTAAACTCCTTTCTAGCTAACATGTAACAACATAATTTGCCAGGTCCTTGGAACCTGAATACGTTCATAGGAATGTTTATTAAGTATGAAGCAGAGCACTGATCCAAAAAAGTGTTTTGTTTCTAGTGTTTAAGGAATCAAGAACACAGAGTTGGGAGGGACCTCCAGAAAGTCCTCTCGCTCATCTTCTTGCAGCGATGCATGCCAGGTATACTGAAACTGTCCCTGATCCCTAAAAACTTCCAGTGATGGGGCTTGTCCTGTCTCCTTCTCTCCCCTTTCTCCTGTTTTATCAAGTAGTGTATTTAATTATATGGATAGAAACTATATGGATTTTTCCCGACACCAACCTAAGCTTTGTTTTTACTTCTGTCCTCTCTAGACATGGAAAACAAGTTTAACATAAGGAACTACTTGTAAGAGAATACAATAGTTGTTGTATGTTTTGAAAGAAAGCAGACCTACTTGTCACAACCTTTTAGTGCAGTGGTGCTCTGCAAACCTCCTATTCTCATTGTTGCCTTCTGGACTGCATCCAGCTTATTCTTTTTTTTTTCTTTTCTTTTTAATTTAGTACTTTAGCTGAGGCTTGCTAGTACAGTATCGTATTATTGCCTTGGGCTGCTTATGGTCTACTGTAACCTTTAAATTTGATTCTCTGCAGCCACCCCCCATTAATTGATGCATTTTCTAGCATATGCTAGTCTGCAGCCTCTTTACGTTTAATCTCTACTATATTACCCAACTTAATGGAGTTATTTAATACCATCAGTGGTGTTGTCGGGGGATTTTTTTTTTGCTGCTCCATTTGGTGCCCATTTGTTCACAGTAATTTTCAAAGAACGGTTAATCGTGGAAAAATTGGGGTAAAGGAGACTCGAGTAATTTATTCACTCCAAACCAAAGTCATGTTCTTTCTGATGGGTACTTCTCAAAACAGATTAGACAGACCTGCAGCGATGAACCTCCCACGTTCACCCTTCAATGAACTGCAGATCAGCTTTATACCAGTTACAGCTATACCATGTTTCCTTGTTTGCTCACAGGAATTTCACAAAAAGGATGCTAGCGATCCTAAAACTCAATATGCGTCAGTCTGTCTTTTTTTTTGTCCTCGTTCATTTCTCTAGAAGCAGGAGATTTAGATTGCTTTGACATTTTGCTCTTGTCTCTCTTGTTGGAAAGACTGGGAATTCAAGTTGCTAGGAGCTTCTGCATCCTGTATGCAATAAAGCTGAGATTTTGCTGGTTTGGGGAGTTTTTCTGAGAGCTTGTTGCTAAGACATTGCGACTGCGTTAACCAAGAGCAATTCATTAATAGTGGCTGGTGCAAAGCACAGAAATTAAAGACAGCCCCAAGCTTCTGAGCAGATGTTCTGTCTGTACCTGGAAGCAGTTTTGAGCAGTCGTCTGAATTCATCCCGAGATTCCTAGGGTTGCACTTTTCTGTCTTCCAAGTTGAGTGTGATACTATTTTAAGTGGTATTCTGCCTTACGCCCTTAAGGTGGTATAGGAATGACTCATTTGCGTACTTTGGGCTCTTGCTTTCATCTTGGTGTATCTTGGTCAAATAAAATAACCTTTGTGCAGCCGATGGCCCTTGGAAAGGGTGAGGCTTTGCTTGTGTAGCAGGCTTTGGCTGCTTTTGCAGAGGGACGAGAGCCCTCGTGAATTGCTGCCGTTGTTGTGTGTTCTTGTTGGTTCCACTAGAGCAAAACTCAGACGTTTGTTACTTGGCAGATACGAGCCATAATCTGCCTCAACTGTGCAATAAGTAACAAAAACAAAAATTAAAAAACCCCAGTATTTTCTCAATTTAAAAAAAAATAATTTGTTTTCATATAAAACAGTGAAGACCTTCATACAAATATCTGGGCATTTGGGAATTTTATGGCTTGGCAATGGGATAATGTTTGTACTGCTATAACCGTGGCTCTTGTGGATTCTGCTAATGAGTCAAACTCCTTGGGTCTCCTGCAGTTGTGTAAGTAACGCTGCAGTCGTTCCCAGACTATCATCCAGAGCAAGTCACGAGAAGCCTACAGAGAGCTTTTTGCATAGTTTTGCTCCCAGCTGCCGTATCACTTCAGCTAGAACTATGTATTCCATTACTTTTTCCACCACGTTGTGCAAGCATGTGATGGAGGACAACTACTTAAAAGGTTTGGAGCAGGTCTATGGGAATTTAAGAAATGAGGGGGCTTTTTTCACTTTCTCAGTATACAGACATGTGGACGTACCTACATACATGCTTTCTCTATGCATAAAATACTACTGTGGGACTTAATCACTGAAATCGTTCTGCTTATTTGTGTGCCATAGAATAGCCTGTTTTGCTTTCTGCTGTGTGCATTTATGTTAAAATACATGTTTAGTTCCATTACATAGTTTATGTAATTAAAAAAAATGTTTAGTTATATAGTAGATACGCTTAGGTTATACATGGCTATACTTGGATGTGGCCAGCGGTTAAAATCAATATATCAGATTAGGAGATACAGATCTGTGGCTTAGGAAAAGTGTGTGTGTGGCTTTTTTTTTTTTCTTCTTGTTTTAAGCCATATACTAGTCAACTTACTTAGCATTATGCAGTTTTAAAACTTGATGAGGGGAATTAACATGCAGAAAGCTGTCAGATCAGTTGTTTCACTGGAGCTGATGGTCTGTGACTAAAATAGTAAGTGCTTAAGTAGTCTCAGCATCACATTCAAGCGATTAAAAACTTATTTAGGTAAGTATCTGTGGACTACTTGGTCTTACAAATCTTTGTACCTACAGCTTGGGGTGGACTGTGATGAATAATTTTTCACTTGAAAACAGGGGCATTACACTTGTGTGAAATGGGAATATGATGAGCATACCTCTAAAAGCTATGAAAATCTATCCCTGCCTTCTCTAAAAAGGTATTGTAAAACTGCAGCATTACCAGAGGTGTGTGACAAGGAAGGTCAAAAGCGCAGAACGGCTTTTGTAGATGGAATTAGTTAAAAGATTTAAGACTTGTCAGGCTGGAAGGAAAATGACCGAGAAGAATATAACTTACCTGTACGTCAGGTGGCATGGAGAGGCTGAAGTGGGAACACTTTCTTCCAAAGCAAGAACTAGATGGCATCAAATAAAGTTGCTAAGCATCAGGCTCAAACCAAACGAGCTGTTTTATATCGCGCACAGGATTAAGCTGCAGAATCATTTGCCCCAGGTCATGGTGGCTACTGAAAGCTTATGTGGCTTTGAAAAGCAAGTGGACACGGAAATTAAAATTCAGGCACTACCTGACCAAATGGAGGCCGGAAGAATACTTAGAGGAAGTGGTGTTATGTGCTTGCCCTTTCTTACATTCTTATCTATGCACCTGCCATTTTTCTCTTCTGGAGAAAATAAATGGAGTTTGTGCGGCCATTCTTGTGTTTGTCCTGTTTGCCAGTGTCAGCTCCGTTACTTTTGCAGAAATGTGACATCTTGATGACCACAGGTCAGCACCTTGTTCAAAATCTGTCATCTTTTGCCACCATTATCCTCAGTTAATCTCAGCAGCATTTGACTGAAGGGAATAATTGTCAGCATATAAGAGTTTAAAAATTGCTTCAGTGTTCTGTTTTTTTTTTTCTTTTTTTCCCATTTTAAATCGTGTTTCTTCATAGTTCATTTTACCTTTATGCACTATTCCATGCAGATGGAGTCTTTATAGTCAGTAGTTTATGCCTCCTTATTTTCCTGGAACAGGAGACTTGCAGACATCAGATGTGTAGGCTCAGGAGGAAGCCCAATATATGGAGTAAGGTTCAGCCATGTTGCCTCTGGGTGCAATGTTTGCAAACAGGCAAGAAATCTGAAATCTGTTAATAACGTCTCGGTTCAAGACAGAGTATGATCCTTTACTTCAAACCAGCACCCTGGCTTGCAGGATTTGAGCTGTCATTCCCCACAGCCGTCATCTTCTGATGTAGCTCTGGAGTCTTTCTCTGGCAGCTGGAGGCAGGCAGAACAAATAGGTATGTCTCTTAAAACCTCTTGTTTGCAAGAAGGAGGAGTTGTGGACCTGAGGGGTAAGCTGTTTGTGGCTCCCATTTCTCACCCCACGCTTGGCTGATTCATTTCCCTGCCCTTAGCAAGCTCCCCGGGCGCTTAGCGGAGAGCATGAACTCCCGCTGAGTTGGCACGGTTCCTGTTCTCTGCCTTATTTTACCTGGCCAGTACAACAGCTAGAGAAATAGTGAGGAACAGGACTAAGAAATAATCTCGTTTAGGTGGTAAAACCCAGATACCCTTTAATACCAGAATGCAAATTCTGTTACAGAATTGTTGTGCTGGGGGATGTGTTGCATGTTAAAAAAAAACATAAATGGGTTAAACTTATCAGCAGATAACAGAGGATCCCCATGAATTTAAATTCCATGTTGAAATAGAAAATGCATAACACTGTTGGCTTGGATAGTGACGCCCAAGCTAAGGAAAATTACAGAGTTCAGAATATCTTTTAGGGCAGAATCCATGATAATGCAAGACTCTGTAAGCATCATGTTGGAACATAATGTAGCAGTATTTTTTGTTGGGTGGCTTGTTTTTTGGTT
Source organism: Scopus umbretta (assembly GCA_013400535.1). NCBI lineage: Eukaryota > Metazoa > Chordata > Aves > Pelecaniformes > Scopidae > Scopus > Scopus umbretta. The sequence continues at coordinate 99,213 of VZTL01051287.1, read as the reverse complement.
TTTTTTGTTTTTTTTTTAATAAGCATCATAAATGATACAATAAGATAATGGCAATGTCCAAGGCCATTAAAAGCAGAGAAACGAGTCTTGATTTGTCATTGAGCGATGAATAGGGTCTGGTTCAAGGTGTTATAACGGCAAACCCACCTTATAGTCATTACCATAACGTACCTGAGATTGAACACCCTTGTAGGAGTATGGGAAAGATTTCGGCGAGCAATGGTAACTTCAAAAGAAAATGAAATGGTTATGAGGAAGCTTGAGTACAGGAAGAGCCACAGAATCATAGAATCATTAAGGGTGGAAAAGACCTCTAAGATCGAGTCCAACCGTGAACCCAACACCACCATGCCTGCTAAACCATGTCCCGAAGTGACAGAGGAATCAAGTGCTTGCAGATAATTCAAAGCTTGTTTAAAGGCAGTGTTTTAGAGGTTCAGGGTGAGTAATTAGTGACTCAAACATAAAAGAAGCCTTTAATCGTGGTGGTACTTAAATTCCCTTTAAACAACAGAGGAGACTGTTAGAACTACAAGGAGACATCTTTCAATGTCCTGTACAGCAGAGGAATGTAGAACAGGGAGGAAACTCTAGCAAGTTAAATTAAAATGACTACTAAAATGTTTCAGAGGCATTTAAAACAGAACTATTACCAGAAGTTGAAAATACTAGATGTGATACATAATTAATGGCTTAAATTTGCATCACTGTGAGAGCTGTGAAAGGTGGCAAATGTAATGCTGATTTTTAGAGGGGAATGAGAGGATCCAGGAAACTAGCAACTTACCCAACTTCCCTGCCTGCCCTGTCACTTAAAGCTATTTTAAATATAAGCTGGAGACTTATAGGATATGCCACCTCCATGAGAAAATGCCAGCTTCTGTACAGAAATGTGCCTCACCGCGTGGGTGAGGGTGCTAGCCCGCTGATGGTGTGTACTTGGAGTTTCAGAAGTCCTGGACAAATTCCCGCACGCATGTCTGTGAATGAAACTAAGCTATCATGAGTAAACAGCGTTGGCTTAACAACAGGCTTAAAAAATGGGAAACAAGGGAAGATGTGCTCAGTTTTCAGAGCTGGGGGAGGTTACGGAGCCTGTGCCAGGCTGTGTACTGTTAAGTTTATTCATAAATAGAGCAGTGTGAGCTAAAACTGACTTCAGAAGGTTGCAGAAGGGTGTCATCGCATCAAATAACTGCAAAATGGCAGATGTTGTCAAAAGAGGCAAAGTAATAATCACTGGTAAAAAGCATTCCTAATTATGCATGTACAACGATGGCCTTTTAATTAAGACACTGTCTCTCTTGTTTTAAGCAGTTATTTGGAAGTGTTCACTCCCGGGAGTCAAAAGGCAAAATACAGGTTGAAGGAGGAGAACCAAGAAGGCATCTTAATTCGCTGTACACATCTATAGTATATCTACATGGCAGCTTCATTTTGGAATAGATAAAGAAGTAAAGAAAGTACCAAAAAGGTGATAAGAATGATTAACAGTATAAAAGAAAGCTTAGAGGAGCAATTAAATAGGCTGGGATTTTTCAGCTGCTCGCAAGAAAGTGAACTGAACTTCAGGTTCCTCATTAAAGCCTTGCTAAAAGCTGGTTGTTCTCCCAGCTTTTGGTGAACGATGGCTCTGTACCTTTCCTGATTTTATGCTGTTTCCAGTAGTGCACACAGAAGTAGGATAGTGGGTCAGGGTCACCTCTGGCTTGATCCAGCATAGCTGCTCTCGTGTGACAAAATATTTTCAGGCTTCATCAAATGGTTTGCCAGGAAAAATAATATTTTAGTAAGTATTGCAGGTTTCTTTTCTTTAGACGAACTCATCATCTCAATAGTGCGCAGTTCAAACAAACTGTGGATTTGATGTTCAGTGGCCTTGGTTGGAGTGATGCCAAGCCAAACCAAGAGCTGCCTTCTAGAATATTTCTGTTGACACCTTTTCCGTGTAATGCCTGTAGCTTAGATGGCTTGTGGTGTGTCAAAGCTTTAATTATAATGCAAGACCAAGTCTACTCCTGCTCTGTAGGAGCGGAAGCCAATCTTTTCCTGAAAGGATACGGTCTTCAGCAAGACTTCAGAGGAGGAACTCTTGCAAAGTCTTTCACACGTTATTTTCTTTTGTGGGACTTGTTAAGGATAGAGTCTTAAAATACATGTACAAAATTTTAATCCCCAAGGAAAATTGAGACAGTGGCAATAGAAAATTAGTGTTGCTTTAATCCAGAACATGATTTATTGTACTTAAATTTCTAGCATACATGCCATCATCGTCAAGCACCCTTTTCAGCTAGTCCAAACATACAGATTTGCTATCTTTGCATAAATCTTGCCTTTTTTAGGCCTCAGACTGGGTTTTTATCTCCCATGTCAACGCAGCAAGGCTGTTGATGAATTCTTACGCTTTTCTGGGAAGATGCATGACCAGCAGCGATCACAGCAGTGACAGGGCTTTCTAAAAGTCAACCAACATTTATTAATACTCAACTGGCACACAGCCCACAGACTTCTGCTGCTGGGAGGGCAAAGCCAAATTTAGACTTGGGGCTCATGTGCACTGGAAAGTTAATGCAGAAACTAGGTTGTACATAGAGAATATAGAAAATCTCCCCTATGGATGTTCATGGCCTCTAAGGAAGGGGCATCTTCTGGTTGTGCAACTGGAGTACGGTGCTGCTAAGTATATCCACATGGGGAATTTGTTCAGCTTAACTGATGCTTTGTGAATTTACACCCTGACCTCCTCACGGAGCGACCTGTGCAGACAAGCCCGGAGGAGTACTTCTGCCTTCCTCATTTTTTCTTTCCAATTTTGTGTCCCCTTAGAAAAGCCAAGGTTGTTTTTCCAAGCTCTCTATGACTAGTCGATCATTAATTTCAGGTTAAGTCACTGGCAATTCTGCTGTCTCTCCCGAGGTACTAATTCCTAAATTAATGATTATTTTCATTTTCAGTGTGTTTCATTGCAGTGTAAATACTTGCATGTTAATTATCTTTCTCCTTCCCTTACTCAAGTGAAGAGACTTAACATATATCTACTCAGTGCACAGGAGGGTGAAAAACTGGTAATACTCATAAATTATTGGGAAAACTTCTAAATTCTTTAGCAAGATTTATATTTTGGAGCTCTGTTTCTCCGAATGATTTACTTGATTAGAAGGGTTTTTATTCTTCTAGCTTTTATTGGACTCTGGTAACTGAAAGTTGAGCTTCCACAGGGATTTTTATCTCCATGCCTGTGTGTGGTAAAACTTCTCTCTTGATTTACTAGCAGTGCTGCTTGAATGGCACTGAACAATTTCTACAGGCTAGCCTTGATACATTCAGTTCACAGCTAATGCTGGTTGAGTAGGAATATATTCTAGCTCATTGATTTGTTGGGTGATGCAATGGAAAACTAGGTAAATAGGTATGAAGCACATTTTGATGTCGCTAAAAGGAAAGCACTTTCATGTCTTCGTGCTGTTGCCAGTGGTCAGACTTTCATGTTTGACTCATCTTTGGCAACAAAAAACACTCTATTTCATTTTTATCAATTGGCTGCAAAATAGCTGCTTCTCCCCGCTTCTTTCCCCTTCCCCTTTTATTCCCCTCTGCCTCACTGATTCTTTTTAATTTACTGATTGCCTTATGCAGAAAGGAGCACCGGCACACTCAGGGAGCGAGCCTTTGAAACAGTTAAAAGAGATAAGAGATGTATTTGGGTTGGCAAACCACCCTGGCCACGGAGCTGGAGGTGCTGGGCTGCCCAGAGCTGTCTATTTTGTCCTGCTTCGATGGGAGTCAGCCAGAGTGCAGCATCGAAAATGAAGTTTCTTCAAAGCCGCGTGTTCCGAGCTCAGGGATTTAAGCTGGAAGAACAGACAGTCTCTCATCTGGTAGTATCTGTTTCCACAGAGTTCATTTTCTAATAAATGGGGAGATCCTTACCGACCTGAGATTCCTACGGGAACTTGCAGTTTGACCAGTGTCAGCAGCTTAATGACTAGTTCTGGTTAATAATTAGTCGAGCGGTATCACAATATAAGGTTTCGGTAACTGCTGAGACATCGATCTGAACAGTGCTTCAGAGGTTACATATTGTTTACAGAAAATGAAAATCCCCTTCCCTAACTCATTATTTTTGATCTATCCTATTACTGCTAGTCAGTCCTGCAATTCAATAGTGCCTCTTGTGACATTCATCCCAAGGCATTTCAGCAAACGAACTAGAGTAAATAGCTCCAACAAGCCAAGCTAAACAAGCAGAAGAGATAAAAGCAGAAAACCATGTTGGCGCTGCTGACTGGGGAAGGGAAGTCGGCATCTGAAAACCTCCAGAGTCTAAAAAATCTCAGAACGGCAAAGTCTTGCGTATGCAAATGGCAGGCGGGCGGGTGGCCCTGGACCCCGAGGCACAAGCTGGAAAGGGAGGTTCATGCAGAGGGCTGAGACCAGCAAAGCTGGGTTGGGTAGAGTCGCCTTTTCCTGGGACTGCAGTGAAAGAACGGTTCAGGCATCTCTTTCTTTTTTTTTATTTTTTAAAAGTTTATTCCATGACACAAAGATAGGACTACTATTTGCTGCTTATTTTAATGTAATGTTTCACCAGGCCGTTAAAAACTATCTGGTATTTATATTTCTTGACAGCTGCATATGGTACCACCTGGCGTTTATGTGATTGTTGGTGGAGGGATCAGACTGAACGAGCTTAGTGTCCCGTCGGATTTATTGCTGCTGTGAAGGGGCTCGTTAGGCTTTCCCGGGGGAAGGACGGGGTAGCGTAAAGGGAGGTTATGCAGCGTTTTAGCTTCCGTTTTAAAAAGGCAGGGTGTTTCCCTGTTTTGTTGCAAAACCTTGAACTTGACCTAATTGTATTTAATGCCTGCCCACGTATTCGGGAGCCTAAGCAATACGGTTACAGGAGCTACATTCTGGCAAGTTCCTATACATTAGGCAGAGCTACAGACTACATGATTTATTGTATAGGAATATTTTATCTTGTGATCTTAGAAAATAAGCCTTTTATTGGCTTGTATTTCTAAACCCCAGTCATGTTGTGGTTAGGGATATTTAGCACAGGCTGATGTTTGTTGTGAAACAAACCGGAGAAGATTGTAAAAACACTTACGTCCTTGTCTGCAAGTGACAGATTATGGCAGTGCAGCTGTGCCCTTTTTCAACTGGGGAAAAAGGATTTTGCCCAATTAAGACATTGATCTGGTAGCCTTTCCCATTATCATGACAAATAAGAATCTTAGACCTGAACCAGAGTTTTTTTCACAAGAAAATTAACGCGTTAAAGGAATGAGATTTAATGACAGAATTGTAAATATTCAGGAGGCGCAACTTCTTTGTGTTGTAACTTACTCGTTGAAAATTTAGCTCAGGCAAGAGCAATGAGGTGTGAAACGTTTCGTGGGTTTTTTCGTGACACTGAAGAAAGTGTACTTGGAGAGTCAAAAGTCTTCTGACAAATTCCTGCACGGACATCTGTTGTGGTAAACCATCACCGGGGTGCTTTGGGATATCGTGTGGCAAGATCAGACAGATATCGTGAGGCAAGATCCAACGACACTGGGATGTGGATGTAGTACAAGAAATCTCCAGGCAGGTTTACTTGCATCTTTCTTCTTTCCAGTTGTTTTTTTTGTTTGTTTGTTTGTTTTGAACAAACAAGACCTGTGTTACTCATTTGCTGATCTGTTCCACCTAATATTTTTTGAGCCAAACTCAGAGAAGGGAGAAGCCTCCTCTGCTCCCGGCTGAACAACCCCATCTCCCTCAGCCGCTCCTCACAGGACTTGTTCTCCAGGCCCTTCCCCAGCTCCGTTGCCCTTCTCTGGCCACGCTCCAGCACCTCAACGTCCTTCTTGTCCTGAGGGGCCCAAACCTGCACACAGCATTCGAGGGGCGGCCTCACCAGTGCCCAGTACAGGGGCACGACCACTGCCCTGCTCCTGCTGGCCACACTATTCCTGATACAAGCCCGGATGTTGTTGGCCTTCTTGGCCACCTGGGCACACTGCTGGCTCATGTTCAGCTGACTTAAGCGGGATGGCAGAGGTCAAAGACCAAATCGGCATGGCTGAAACTTCCAGTTTGTATGTTCTGTTTAGCAGCAGTGCCCTTGCATGCCTCTACGATTTGTTGGGTTTTGGGAAGCAGCGCAGGGAGGGAGGGGGTTTGAACCTCTGGTGTGGGGAGGTGAGATGGGAGGGTGTAAATATGTGGGTAATTAACCTCGCTTAACTTTCGCAGCTCATGAAGTACCTGATTTTGCTAATGGTGTGCTTCTCAGGGTCAAAATTTATGATCTGTTACTAGACAAAACTAAATGGCTTTGCACTTGCAACACTGAAAATGCGTTCTTTTGTTTCCCAAGTTTGGTGGCCGTGTTGGGCTGAACGATATCGGTAGGTTTTCTCAATATTTTCCCTCGAAGTAGATAACCTCTGTGCTGTAGACTGGGTGTTACGTATGGAAGATCGCTGCACACCTTAGTTAATTAGAGCTTTTTGTAGTTCTGGCTCTCGCTGCAGTAGTGTTTACTCTTCATCGCTCTCTGTTTTGACACAGTTTTGTTGCCAGGTGAAGAAATTTAGGGTGCAGAAGTGTGCTGCTCCTGTTTCATGTAGAAGAAAGGCTTTCCAGCCATCAGTGCAATGAATTTTTGTGTCACGTCAAACCATTCCTGTTGACTTGCTGGCATCCTTCAAGCTAATACTTTCTTGTGCACTAAATTTTTACTGCGTATGTCTCTGCCCTGTAAAAGGTGTACAATATTCCTTGTTTTCCCCAGTAAGTTGTGGAGTTTTAATGCACTTGGATATCTTCCTTCTGAAGATATCAACAGAATGGAAGTATATATTTAAAAATGACCGTTTGATTTCACACAAATGTCTCCTCTGTGCAGGTATGCGATTCTTTGTGGGCAGTTATCAGAACATGAGAATATTCAGAAGCGTATTCAGACTGGATATGTTTTTAAGGTGAGTAGAAAGGACATGCTGGTTTTTGTGTACAATACTTATTTTATAGCAGTAAGTTAGGCAAATTGGCTCCACCTCTTATGAGGGAAGTGGTAGGTCTCAAAGAGACACTAAGAGTGGGTGGTTTGGGTTGAGGAAGGCAATTCCAGCAATGTGGGATCTGGGTGACTGGTCTGGCTCTGCACTTTTGCCCACTGTAATCTCAGAAAAAAGACAAAAAGTCTTGCAAATAAAATGCATGTGTATGATGAGACTGAGAACTTGAAACGTGAAATCACTATGTGGTCATAAGACATCGCACCAGCTCTTCTTCAGTAACTGCCTGTGAGCATGCTTGCACCCTCCCATAAATGCAAAGCAGTTATTTTTTAAAGAGGATTTAATCTGCCTCAGATTCCTTCATTTGCCTTTCATCCACAGCAGGGATGTTACAGGGTGAGGGGATGCACCTGGAACAGTTACTACAGAACAAGCCATGTATAATTATTACCTTGTCAGCTATTGATGTGACCAGTAAGTTGCTTATGTCAAAGCTCTGAAAAGGTGCTAGAATAAAATGAAGGGCAGCTTCATTTTTTTTGTGCATAGTAATTCTTGTCTCTGAGGCTGATAAAATGCTGATTTTCTGTGTTCACAGAAACCATTAAAAAAATGGAATCTCTTTGTAGCTGTAGTTTTATTGATCACTGACACTTAAAAATTGTGGACTTCTTCCTTTCCTCTTTCCACATTTGTTCATCTGCTCTTCTGGATGCTGTATTTGCTTATGACAGAAGTGTAATGTGTGTTGGTGATGATTTTCCATAGGAACATATTGATAAAGCGATTGAACTGAAACCAGAGGATCCAAAGTCTTACTATCTGCTGGGCAGGTGGTGTTACCAGGTAAAATAGTTTACTACTTACTGCTGGTTTCTTCCTCCTTGGAATTTAATTTCCTGTTTGAATGAAAGGTAGGTGGATTCAAACCACCACCCATGAGGACTGAGGACACTCTTTAGTTGCTGAACTCAGGTATTGTATCGGAAAGTACAGGTATGGAAATGTCCTAGCTGCTTGAAGAAGTAGTTTAGAAGTTGCACTTGCATGGGATCTAGAAACTCTTCATTTCAGTCCTCAACAGTGCCAAGAAAAACACTCCTCTGATGAATACTATAAATGCATTGCATTCAGAAACCTCTTACGATGTAAAAGCTCAAGTTCTTGTACATGTGGCACCTCAATGCTTTTATAAAAGCGCTATTGAAACTGTTGTCTGCCAGGACACAAAGTCATTCAGAATCTCTCGGCTTGCCATCTAAGTTGTCTCCTTAATGGTAATTGAGAAGTCTTAGGCAGTCCATCTCCCTCTTGTCTGCCTCCTGTTAAACCTAGAATGTATACCTTCATGCTGGTGTTACCACCCAAAAGCACTAGATTTTAAATGGTGCAGGTGTTTAATAAGAGTTTATGTAAGCTCGTAGCAGGAGAGGGGCTACAGAAGCACCACGCTGGCGATCAGAACAAATGCTGGCTGAGCCCATTTCCAGCACGTTGCTCTGTGCTAACCATCAAAGGCCGGAAGAAGGTAGAGAAAGGTTAGTGGTGTTGAAGACACACTGAAGTTTTTAAAAGCATGAAGAGTGCAGTTTCTTATTGGCAATGTCATTTGCTATTGTAATACTTCTGTCCCCGAATCAACAAAAGTCTTTAAAAGTCCTTGGTGTACTTCTGTGCAACAGAATAAATGAAACGCCAAGGATCCCACCAGCTTTTACTTATTGCCACTATTCTGCTCTTCGTTTTTCCCCTGTTTTTTGTCTCTTTCCCCAGAGGGAAGTCATTTGCTGAAAGTGTTGTTTTTGAACTGCTCTGAATTGGAGCTCTGAAGGGTTTGGGGCTCCAGAGTCAGTTTTTTAGTCACTGCAGGGAGCATGAGAGGTGAAATGGGAAAGAATGGATTAGGACAAGCACTAGCTGCAAACTAGCTTACTGTTCCCCAGGCTTTACTGAGTAAAAACAAACTGCCTTCAATCCTTTAAGCACATACGGATGTGATCAAGGACATTGCAGGGCTGGCAAGAGCTTCTGCACACAGTATATCTGTATAATCCTTTGCATGTGTTTCCTCTGCCCTTGCTACACAAAGTATTGGAGGTATTAGAAGAAGTGTGCCGGCTGCTTTATATTTCTTGACAGGGAAAAGCTTGGAGTCAAATACCATAAATTGGCTTTAGAGCCTATAAAAAGAAGTAAGAGTTTGCAGTAACTTTCTACTTTTCTGTTTATACAATTTGAAAGTGCTTCGTTGCTGTCAAAAATGAAGTCACATTGCAGAGATTGTAGCTGAGTTAATTGACACTGGTAATTACAGGGGAGCAGTGAGCTAAACTAGTGGAAGCTCCTAGCTCTTTATTCTGTTGTGGACTTTCTGCTCAGCCTCACTGCTCTTAGCGCTGTGAAACAAACCCAGGTGTATGTAGAAATATGCTAGTGCTTCTGCTGTTCTGCATTATAAGAATTACACAGTATTAAATGAAGCAGATATTATCAGATGTTACAGTCTTATGCATCCTTTCCCCTATTGAAATTTCAGGGTGTTTCTTGTTAGAGAGAGAGGAGCTGGGAGCAGGAGAATAAGATTTCATGAAATAATAGCTACCTATTTCTCAAAATGTGATTATCTGTTGGGAAGGCTTTAGCCTGCCTCTCTCGAGGGATCTTTGTATGGTGAGAACATGTTCTTGTACAAGAGTGAAGCTGGGAGACAGGAGGGCCCCGTACGTGTGTTTGCTCCGATGCATAGGTGGGAACTGGTGTGGTTGCAATAAGGCGTTTGGGGATTTTGGCCCACCCACACCGTTGCGTGCCTGTAATACTCAGTTGTAGAAACAAGTCTTACTTTGAGCATTATGCGTGTGGCAGCTGATGTATGGAACTGCAAAAGCTGACTCGGGACAGGGAAAAGCAAATCAGGTTTAATTCTGTGGGTGGACTCAGGTACTCGTCCTGAATCTGCTGACACTACCAAGATCTCTGGCTTGGTCCCAGGTGCACAAGCCAGCTACAAGAAACTGGATAATTCCTTGTCTGTGTACTTTTGCACTTGCTGCATCTCTTGTGGGTTTGACAGTTTCATCTTACTGTCTCTGCAGGTTTCCCACCTGGGATGGCTTGAAAAAAAGACTGCTTCTGCTTTGTTTGAAGCCCCTCCGACAGCCACCGTACAGGACGCACTGCAAAACTTCTTACGGGTAATGAAATCTGATAAGCCAGGGAATTGCTGACCTGACACATGCAATCACAGGTGTGGAACTGGAGTACTTTTATTCTGCTTAAACTCACCATTCCCCAAGTGCTCCATGATACATCTCCATTGACTAGAACTTGTGGAAGAGAAGCTGGTGAAAGCAAAAATTTTGGAGCCTTTGGTTTAGAACAGCCAGACGGAAGAATGTGATTTGGAAGATGTCAGAACTAGACCCCAAGTGTTCAGAATTGCTTTTAAGCGTTTTGGTTTTCCTTTTAAAAGCTGCATAGCAGAGTGATTCATTGCTTGATACTAAATGCATATGGTCTGTACTCTTTCAGGGTCTGCAAGATCTGTTTCAGCTCATCCCTGGGTGTGCTTGCGTAAAATTCTGTCATTTTAGTTTCTCTCAGAATATTTTATTAAAAGGCTGTCTGATTAGGTCAAACTTCTCCGTTTCACACTTTTGACAACTCTTTTAAGGTCCCAGGGCCACATTGCTTATGTATTTCTAGAAAGAAATTCTTAGGATTACTTCCTACATTGTAAGAATCCTACCCTCTGAATGGTTTGTTTGGGTTTTTTTTGTCCTCCTGTTGATGAAAATGGATTTAAGACATGGCCTGAGTCGCATTTCTGAGCATGTAGCTCTTGTTGCAAGGGTCTGCACAAGACGAATGAGTGTGTGCCTGTAAGAATTACTCTTAGGCACCTCTGATGAAGTTACAGAAACAAATTGCCCTACCGCTTTATAACTTACAGATTGGGCCAGCAGTTCTGCAGAGTGTCAGGGAATGTAATACTTACCTCAATTTCTTATAATTTTGCCAAAATGTAGTTGTTTGAGGGGGAAGTTTGTGATAGGTATCTGCCCTAGGCAATCTACTTGTCAGCCGAAGTGGTTAAGTCATTTCAGAGATAAGTTTGAGACAAAGGGTTTTGTTTATTTTCCTTAGAGAGAAAAATAGCTTGTCACCTTTATTGATAAGTTAGAGTGGCGCTGTGTTTGAAACAGGAACTCGAATTTTTTCTGAAGGTTTGGCTTTGGTCAGATATGGAGAGAATTTTAAAAGGACGCAAAAACATCTGTCTGGAAGCTAATTATCCCCTGAACAAGTGCACTTCCCATATGCTCAGCAGAGTCCGTTTTGGCTTTCAGCCGCAGTTGGCATGCTTCAGGAGAATGGAAATCTTCTGGCAAATTGCAGCTCCGGGTTAGCCACAAGCTGAACTAGGTCTGAGGCCAGACAAGAGGATGGAGAGGAGGAGCATTGTCTGTGTTGTGCTCGGTGCCTCCTCTGAGGTCTGGGCTCAGGCATCGGGGTAGAGCACGTCGGGGAGTCTGGACGCAGATGGGACATGGGTCAAGGCAAGGGTTCGTAATAGGAACACGCCGGAACAAAGTTGCTTGGAGAGTGACGACTGTAACTGAGATGAATGGAAGGCGGCAGAGGGACGTGGGTAGCTAGGAAACTGGGAATTTGCTGGGAAGGAGAAGATAAAAACTGGGGGGAAACTGCTGAGGTTTGGCACCAGGGTGTTTGGGAGGAGCCCAAGCGGGTGAGACTGAATGGGCAAGGAGGTTAAAAATAGTGCATGCACATGTGCAGGAGGAGGTCGTCGAGCTGGTTCTGGGTCTCCCTTAGCTTCCGAATGCTCGCCTTCGCCACCTTGCCGTTCTTCCGTGACACTTACACTAGGTGAGAGTGTGAATGGTGTTCGTCGGGTCACGTTCTCGTAATCCTTTATGAGAATCTGAGGACTTTACTAACCCAGCCAGACAAGCCCATGAAAAATTCTTACACTGATCTGTGTATTTACAAAAGTAGGGTTCAGTCATCTATTTTTTTCTTTTATTAATTTTTTTGTATTTTTTTTAAAGAGATGCAATAGCCTGATATAGACATTAACTATGTCATTTGCATATCCTAATGCCTGCTTTTCTCTGTCACGCCCTCCCCTCTGTTCTTTGTAGGTTGAGGAACTGAGTCCAGGATTTTCCAAAGCGGGAAGAGTATACATAGCCAAGGTAATCAGTCACTCGTTGCTTTCTTTAGTTCAGTCATATACTTCTAGGATAAGGAATATTTGTATTAAAAAATAGTCTTTGGCTGTAAAGTGCTAAGCACGTGTAAATTACTCCATGCAGAAGCAAGACTTTATAAGGTGATAACACTTCTAAAAAAAAGGCCAAATGATTTAGTGCAGAGGCATTAAAATTCAGGGAGGATTTTGCCTTTGAGTCATCCAGTGGAGCACCCTTCTTGGTTTTTTTATCAGGTCAAATTCTATGTAAAGCAGCACTGGTAACTTGTAAGCCACAGGCTGGACGTTTAATCCCACCACTGCCATGGATTTCTATAGTGTATACAGAAAGAGAATCATGAGGAAAAGTAAAGGATAAAGTATGTCTCTCTCTTACCAATACAGATGGGAGTCTTGAGCGATGATTAAATACACCACAAGTGCCTGGAGCCGGAGCTCCAAAGATCATCTTGTTTGCATTGAGAGAATAACTGGTTTTGAACTCTTAAATGTTAAAATTGCTGCGTAATTCCTACAACCTCCATTTGGAGTCTAGAAATATTTAAAGCCCACAAGGCTTAGGAGTCTTCGCCAGAGTGGGCGTAGCAAAGAGTAGCTGTAGCCATGCTCTGTGAAATTCCTGAATTCCCAATGGCCCGACGAATGTGAATTTTATCGAGGTAGCGTGCAAGTTGTAGGATCTGCTTGGCCTGGAGTACATTACTACTGGAACCTAGGTGCAGAATTTATTTCACCGTAAGGATCTCGTTAAAGGAAAATGAAGGTGATAGTGGTGGAGGAAAACCCAGCAAGAGGTGTAGTAGCCTTCACACCAGCTGGATTTTGTCCTTGATGTACTGCAGCTCACTGTGTGTATTTAGTCATGAGTTGATTGGGTAAAAATTGATTGGGTAAATGATTGGGTAAAATCAGCTATGTGTTTGTAAATCAGCTAGCCTTTTGTTTCTGGCTGCTGATGTGCCACAATGAATGTGCTCTTAATTGCATCTCTCTCTGTTTGTAAACATAGCCAGCATTCATGGAAATTCAAAATCACCCCTAAACATCTTGCATAGAGTAAAGAATGGGAGACTTGGAACTTACTTCCAGTGAAGTTACAACAGCAAATCCTTGCAAGTCTTAACCTGAATAGATTTTCAGAGTTGATGTAAAAATTTGGGTTTCATTGTGTGTAATCTACATGGGCTGATACGTTTTTATTGGGCTAATAGTTCACCACGTGCCTGGCAGATGTGACTGAGCTTCAGAAATACTCTGCAAACACCAATTAGCTTGGAGGTTAATAGGACTGCTTGTATCTGTTTGGTCTGGGGCTTGTGTTTTTTTCCTAATCCCAGGTTCTGTCACTTTGGATCACATCCTTAATCACAAAATGTAAAAAGTGCAACTGGTATCTAATTATTTTGAAGGAGAGAGTGTTCTGATAGTTCAAACTTCAAAGATAAAAAGAATTGTGTTTTGTAGTTATCTTCTGACATTTTTGACTAATATGCAGGGACACGGGGTTTCTAAAGGCTTTGAGGATGTCCATGACTCCATCTATTTTGAATTCACCAGCTGCAGAAATTTGACAGTGCTCACAGCAGAACAGATAGTTCTCTTTCAGAACTAGCCCACGGTGCAGGAAAATCACCAAAATACGCATGGGCACATGCAGTGCAGTCACATTTCAGAGTCTAAAGTAATAGCCCTGCAGGAGTTTAACTGTTGTCATCCTAATTGAATGTTGGCTTTTTATGGCAATTACAACAATGATTAACTGCGTTGCTGATGTGGTTTTGGGGGGGTTTTTTGGTCGTGGTTTGTTTGGGGTTTTTTTAGCAACCACTTCCTTTTACCATACTTATTTTGTAGTCCCCAAATGCATCCATGACTCTCTAGACACTGAAAACCTTCCTATTACATAGAGGGATGACTTGCTTCTCTGCTGTTCGAGAGGAGTTCATGATGAAGAATATCTTGCCCCTATTATGAGACCTGAGTGACCTGTAAATATTAGATGTTATGGTGCTTGCAGCTGAACCTCATTTTTAACAGCCTAGGGAACGTAAACTTCATGAGGTGATGTGCGCTCACTATAGAGGTTTTACGATGAAAGCAGTGTGAGGAGTAGTGGCTAAGTGGAAGTAAATGCAGAGTTTCAAAAATGGTGAAAATCACAGGGACACCTTAAAATCTCCAACAAAAAAAAACCAATCTCCTTGTCATGTCCGTGTCCGTCTGTGTGTTGCCCCCTTGCCGCCCCCTGCAAAAACCCCACCACCCCCTCCAACCCT
>VZTL01051287.1:66021-84677 GCA_013400535.1 Scopus umbretta | reverse complement strand
CCCCCTCCAACCCTCAAAAAAAAAAAAAAAAAAGGGAAATCTAGTATTCTGTAATCTAATGGTGATTATAACACTTTGTGGATGAAGGATACTGCAGGAAACGTCAGAAGCCTGAAATTATACAGTGCAAATGGTTAAAAGGGAGAAATGGCTCTTTGTATCAGCTGCCAGGGTTCACAATTGCTCAGTTACATCTGCTGCCTATTTTTTACCCATTTAACTCTTCTCACCTTGTCATTTTTTCTTCAGTGTTACAGGGACCTGGGGAACAACTCTGCAGCTGTTCTCTGGATGAACCTTGCTTCAGAGCTGCCAGTTAATACAAAAGAGGTAGCAGTCTCACTAAGTGCACGTTGATGATGAGCAGAGATAAAATGGTTACAGAGATAAAACTGTTTTCTAAAAGATGTTCCAGCTTGTAAGCCCAGGTTTTAAAGTGTTTTGTTCCTTTTTAAAGTGTTTGTTTAAAGCGTCTTCGTCTCTTGGGACCTGTTACCCGAATGCCTAAGGCAGTTCGGCACAATAATGAAAAATAGTAAGAAGTTGAGTGTTTGTCTGATACGGGCTTAGAAGTCCAGCACACCAGCGTGCAAATACCGTGCTACTTCCAGGGTTAGGCTATGGACACATTTGAACGCCCTGCACGTATTCAGCACTGCAGCTCATAAACTGGAGTGTCTGCAGAACTGCTGAGCAACGGCAGTACGCTTCCCAGTACCCCGTTTTTGGGGCGGGTGTATTCTTTTGGGCACTTTCAAGCCTGGCCAGCTCAATTCAGATGGGGCCGCTCAAGCTGAGTGGTTGTCCTGGGGCTGGAGCACTGTATCACCTCTTCTGATTACCTGTGTAGCTTTGGAGGAGCAGCCAACATGTCACTCTCTCGGTGCCACGTTCGCTCCTCAGCTCCCCCAGGCTGGAGCTGATTGTCCTGAGCCATTCAGAAGTTTGTGGGTGCTCCCCAGCATAATTTTTTTTTTTTTTAAATATCTAGGATGTTTCAAATCTTCTATTACTTTTACAGGGTTTTGGAGAGCAGCCTGTACTGCATTTTAGAAACTGCCATCTGGCAGCGTTCCCCAGCTGGGAGCTCTTAGGCACTTTCCTTTTCCTTTGCACTTTTCCTGTTAAGCAGAAACTGTATAGAAGGTGCCCTCAAATTACTGCCAGTTAGAATCTGCATAAAAACACATCAGCTTTTAATATTGATCCGGTGTTCTTTGCATTGTCATGAAAAATGCAAGCGAAGTAATGTAAGCAAGGTCCTCCAGCTCTTACAGCTTCAGCCTTAGTCTGTTGGAATAAATGTTCTGGGTGTAAGGCAGAATTACAGAAATACACAGCATTTTCATGCCACATTTTTAAGGCCATAAGTAATCTTTAGGTTATTGTAGCAAAAGTATCATGCTGAGATTTAAACCACAAGCATGCAAGAGATCTTGGTAGACCATCTGGCAAGGAGGTGGCTTGCTTGTGCTACCACCCGCAGGGCACTGTCCAGTATTGCATAAACAGCTTGGCCACTGGCTGCTGCCAAATCTGGGGAAGCCAGGGCATGGAGCGTGATTTATTCCCTTCTTGCAGAAGGAAACATCCTAGCTCTGCCTGATGAGGAGCTTCCTCGCCGTATGCTGGTTGGAAGTCTCTCTAGACAGAGTTAGAGTGGTATGTCTGACAAATAGAAAGAAGATTTTCCCCTCCTCCCCCTCCCCAAAAAGAACAAGAAATATATGTGGTGGAGGCATAAGACTTTAATCAGAAAAGCACTGAGATTTTCAGGAAAGGCCAGGAGAGAGCTACAGGCAGAAGAGTCGTGAACAGTTAATTCTCTCTTCTGCTCTGAAGTTAGAAGTGGGAATTGAGTAAGGAAGCCAATGCTTAAGTGGTTGTGTTAAGTCTCTGCGAATGTTAGTTCTCATCATCAATTAAATAACTTCCATCAAGCTGAGAAGGAAAAACAAAGGCATTTATCCAGACTATGAAAGTCAGCAAGGGAGCAGAGGTTTGAATTCTGCTGGTTTGGTTGTTGGTTCTCATCTCTGAAAAGAAAATATAAGAGTAACTCTCTTTGACACTGGGAAAACTTAAATAGTCTTCAAAGACAGTAGTGTCAAGAGGGAAGCACAGGGGAGGGGGGAAAAAAGCATTAGGAGGAAAAATGTAAGGCTGGGGGTGTACTTAAAACCTGGTATGGGGTTGGAGAAGAAAAGGGAAATTCTTTTTTAATTGTTTCAATTAGGCTGTATATTTATCTGTTCTCTTATTGCATTTCCAGGATGCAGAAAGCGAGAGGGAACTTGAAGAGATGCAGTCAGTCTGGGAAGAATAAGTACATAAAGGCTCCTTCCACTTGATACTGCAGAGACAGTAAAATTCCAGTTAAAGGGGTTTTGTGATCCTGACAACTTTGATTGCACTTCGTGGATAAGCCACAAGAGTTTACAGGAAAAAACACGCAGCAGTCTCATCAGCACATCCAGGAAAAGATCTTGGTGGGATTTAATCAGATAACATTTTGTATTATTTTCCTTCTTGCAGCACTGCATATGTTTGACTTTAAAATTCCTAAAAAAAGTCCCAATTCCTAAAAATGGGTGTGTGGGGGCTGTGTGTGTCTGGGGGGGGCTGTATAGGTAGAATTTGTGATACAAAAATATTTGTTATTGTATGTATAACATAGATATCTATGAGAGATACACTTTGTGATACAAAAATGTATACTCAAACATATACATATTTATGTATACACGTATATATTTGGTATCACAAACTCTACCTAACAGCCTGAACGTCAGGCCTGCTTGCTGGTGAGCTCTCTCACCTGATTCCTGAGGAAGTCTTCAGCCAAAAGTTTTTTCAGATTAACTGTTTTCTCTTTCCCTTAATAAGACACCTTAATTGAATCAGCGGAGGCGACTGATTGCCTGCCTTTCACAGATGCTTAGGCGAGATAAAATGTCGAGCCACCGTGCTCGGCGGTCAGCGCGCCACTGACTTTGAGCAGCATGATGCACTGGAGGCAGCGGGGCGTTCGCGCTGCCCTCAGCCTGTTGGCTCAAACAGGCACCGAAACTGTGACGTAAGAATAGACAACTGCAGAAAAAAGACGACAACAGTGACTTACAATAAGCGAGTTGTCAGCCCTTTCTTCCTTGCTGTGGAAAAACTGATGCTGGTGTCCAAAACACACTCTCGTCGGTCCTTTCCAGCTATGCCTAAACTACCTTACTGGTTTTCCACTGGGGGAACCAGCGCTGCTTGCTGTAGTGAGCTATTACCAGGAGACCAATGACATTTCCTTCATAATACAAACTTTATTTTTCAGAGGTGCGTCGCTTTTGTCAGAGAAGCGAGTAATAAGACTTTAAACTTTAGGACTTGCCTCCCAGTGATGTTACTCCCTTCGCTCACATGAGATTGAAAACCTCTTGCGTCCCTCTAAACTACGCTGCTATGGTTTAGGTGTAATAACCGAGTTTGAAAAGTAGGTATTTATCAGCGAAATGCTGGTTACAGGAACAGGAATAGTCTGTGGCAAAGCTGATGCTTCCCTGTAATGTTCTGCTACCAGTTCTTCTTGACTTATTGGGGGACACCGAGAAGGGGAAGCTGACAACTGACATTTCCTCTGACAGCTTCTGGGTACCAAACAGAAAAAGTAAACGGTGCTCTACACTGACAGAAACGGTGAAGCAAAAACTATGTTCAAAAATGTCCCCAAATACTTAGCAAGGCTTTCTTGATATCCCTTCAAATTTCAGCTGGCAGCTAACTGGATGCTTATTTTTTAACATTTGTTACGTCTTGCCACGTTGTATAAGATTTGTGAAGCGTGAAGTAAAAAAGTGCCAGAGTAGAACATTTCTTAATCACCTTTTTAGTCCCTTGCACATGTGTATTAAACTGCTGGGTTTTATACTTCATGAAAATAACACTGAAGGGGAAACGTGTAGCAAAGTTGAGCTTAAAACCTTCCTATTTTATAGATTTGGCACTTATTAGTGCCACTTTTTTTTTTTCCTGCCCTAAATTAAGTTCTCAAATTTTGGGGCTGAACTCATCTCATGAGATCCAGGCAAGTGTGCAGTTAGCTTTATTTGCTTAAAATGGTAGAAATTGATACTTATAAATGGCGAACTGAATCCCGACAGGCTAAAGTCAATCCCTGTGTTTTTGTGCAGAGCTCCCCTCACGATGAGTGAGCACTTCATCTGTAATTGTGGGACATTTTTATACTTCATGTGTGCTCCTCTTTCAGTTCTGCAGTGGAATGATGAAGCTGCCTTTTGTACTTAGTGTGAATCTGTCTTGTTTTGAATATTTCCCAATGGATGACCATTTTCTTCTTCTAAACATCCAATCTTTAAATAACTGCCCAAGTTTTTCAGCTATTTTCTTTTTGGTTGTGTGAGCGAAGCTGGGAAATCCTCAACAGTGATACCCGAAAGATGATGATCAGCAACTTGATGCTTTCACAAAGGATTTGCAGGGTTGTTTTCTGGAGAGAAATGGTAATAGCTCTCAAAACAGTCGTATCGTTAGCTGTACTTGCATTGCCTTTCCCTGCCAGCAAGTCCCAGGGTGGTATTTATCAGTCATGTTTGCTGTTCTGTGTGTTGCTTCAACATTGCTGCCTTCCAAAAGTAAATGGTTTCAGTGTATGTAATAGGAAGGGTGCGAAAAGGAAATATTTACACTAGCCAGAGTCGGCAGCTTTACTTACTTGCAGCGTCCTTCAAGCCTTCACCTGCTGTTTAACTTGTCAAAACATAAACTGTTTAGAGGAGTCTTTGGATTATGTATTTGCTGGAGGTAACTTTCACTCTGTCTTTCAAACAGATTTAAATTCACCTTTTTTTTGGAGGGAGGGGGATGTCTATTTCAAAACAACAAGGGGTTGTAGGCTTGGGGGAAAAAATGCTGATTTGCTGTTCCTTTCCTCTGCTGCTGGGGCTTCTGCTCTGCGTTAGGTTAAGCATTTCATCCCATTTATGTTCGTTAGGTTTTTAAGAGGGCGATGCACGAGGAAAGCATTTTGTTAATTTTTTAATTGCCAAGGTGCCGTATCGGCTGGCAGCACCTCTCCAGACAAGCAGCCTCTGTTAAAAGTCCTCATGGAAGAGTGCTGTAAAAACACAGCTTTGGGTTACAGACTAAACAGCCTGTTCGGAAACTGATACCAAAAATCTTGTTTTTCTTGCTGATAGAAGCTGAAGTGACTTTCTTCTCAGGAGGAGGCGGCGTTTGGTGCAGCCCTGTGGGGCGCATTGGGCTGTGACCAGAACCTTTTCTGTCTTTGAGTAACAATAACCTGCGTCCCTGGAGGAAAAGGTGATCACTGAATTATGGTAATTCTTCCCATTTGGTGTTCGTTCTCAGATGATTTCACACGGGTGCAGCCTTTCAACTCTTGTTTATTCTGTTCCAGACCTTCGGTGAATGCTTTAAGCTTTCTGTGCATTCGATTGCTTGCTTCGCTTTTCTGTTTTTTGGGTTTTTTTTGGTTTTTGTTTGTTTGTTTGTTTTTTAAAACAGACTTCAGTTTTGGCTTAAAAGAGCAGGGTCTGGCATTTCGCTCCCACGTATCCTTTGTGTGTGTGGTCTTGTCCCTTTCTTGGGGGATCTGAAGTTGAGAGGTCTGTTATTCTGGTTTTCATACAGGAAAGATTTCCTCCGGCGGCACAGCTCCTGCCTGGAGAGCTAGGGTGGAGGTTTGTGTCTAGCGTGTTGGTTTTTTTTTTCTTCTCATCTGCTGTATCTGCTGAAACCTAATTAATGGGTCTCTAAGATGACGATGAAAGGCGATGACAGAACTCTCAGATCCTTTCAAGTGCAGATAAAAGCTGTATTTTGCCATTTTCAGCTTGATCTCCAGGAAGTTATGACATAATGATCAAAAGAAACTTTCTCATTTTGGCTTTCCCTTTTCCTGGCTTGTTGTGAACAAGAAGAATGTGACTAATTAACGTAATTTAATTCTAATAGCATAGCTTGCAGGTTGATGTGGAGATAAGGCAAGGCCGTGGAACTGAAACACTTCCCAGCCAGCAGTGCTTGGGGTTCGTTTTGTTCTTTAGCAACAAAACGTGCAGTCTCCTGTCAGGCTCTTGGCATGCCCCGTGCTGGGAAGGGGAAGCCGGTCCTCCGTTTGCAAGGGGAGGACGCGCTTCAGTAGCTTTCAGACATCATGGAAATCCGGCCTTTTTAATCCTTTGCCGACTAATCCCAGAGTACAATGTGAATTTCTGGAGGACGCCCGCGCTGGGTATACATTCCAGGGCCGCAAGAAATTCATTTGCCTGGTACAATTTTGGTAGAGAGGCTCTCTGTCCTGTTCCCATCCAGATAAGTTCTTCTGGACGTATCCCAGCGTGAGAGCGAATAACTTCCTGGCCCTACTCTTGTCTTGATTTTAAAACTGACCTACCTGTGGTTAAATTATGATACTAAAGAATAACTGAAGCTATTTAACTAATTTATCCTCACTGTGCTGTTCAGTTTGAAATAAAGTATTTATAAATAAGGAGAAGGGGATCCTGCTTAAAGTTACCTGTGCTGCTCTGTTGCGTTTTATGCCAATACGTGTATAGGTGATGAGACCGACAGCCAGGTGGAGGTCTTCTACAGAATCTTATTGTACTTGAACGCATGGTGGCTGTGCCAAATGCAGTAGGAAAATATGGGAAAGTAAGGGACAGCATTAGTGTTTCTATATCACTGTTTATACACACAATGATTTCGGTTACACCTGTAGCAGATTTTCTATGTTAATACAACCACTACTGCTTATGTTTTTGAAATGCACCAAAGTAATAGAGTCACACTTTGTGGCTAACGATGTACTCCCGGTGACGTTCTTTTTAAATAAAGGTGGATAATCGGTCGTGACCCGGTGCGAGTATTCTGTGCTCAACCATCATGATCCTAAAGGCCGTCCTCGGCTTCCCCAGGACGACAGCCGTAAACAAGGAGCTTGCAGGCTGTGGTTAGTGCTGGTTCTGGGTGGTTCGACTGCCTGGTTTTTAGCTCATTTTATTTCAAATCGTTTGGCAGGGAGAGTGAATGACAACACAGACTGTGCATCCGTGTTCCTCAAAATCCGCTTAGTTTGGGGGTTCAAGTGCAGTAGTCGTACAAAGGAATAAGTAAAGTGGGAAACAAGCTTTAGGCTTCCTAACGGAATAGGTTGGAGTAATTTTGGTTGTGTTAAATTACTTGCATATTAGTGCATTGCAGACCCAATATCCCCGTCCCTGGGAGAAGGACCTGGGAGTCACCAGCAATCGCAAGCATGGAAGAAGTCCTCTCTCAGAAGGTGGCCTGAGCACCACCAGGCACCGCTTAGACAGTTTTGTCTTTCCCTGGAGAGAATTAGGGCTCTCCTCAGTGTGCAGCTTCCCTGTAATCTCTTCCCTTTTATTTCCTCCTCAAAGTCAAATTGTAGCATCCTCTAGTGCGCTGGGTCACCTTATAGAGAATTTTGATTTGCCTAAGAAAAGGAGCCGGAGCCAATAGAAGGGGCATTCTGCTAAGGGCTGCTGCTTTGGAGAGAAGACGACCCCAGAAGCAGAAAACGGGGTTGTGCAGGATGAGACCCGTGGCACGGGCAGGTCTTTGGCTTAGCCCAAGGTGGGACACGCTGAGGACACCGGGTCCGGGATGGACGGGTAGGTACCCTGTCGTTTAGTGTAAATCTCTGACTCTTGGACCATCAGGAGTTTCTGAATGACACTTTTAAGTGACATTTTGCAATAGTTGCGTGTTAACTTAGCGATCGAGGGAGTGCTGGCTTAGAGCATGGTTGGGAAAAATGGTTTTAAGCAACTTGGACATCTGAGAGGAGGTCAGCCTTGACCCTATGGCTTGGGACAGGCTAGCTTGTTCAGACAGAGGGATTTGAAAGCAGATAAATTCAGTTATGTAGTTGGCTTCCAATAAAAAGAGCATACCAGAGCCGTGACCACCTCTCCCATGTGCTGGGAAACTTCTGACTCAGTACAGGAATAGAAATGTCAACACCGCTTCCTCCTAGGAACAGGACAGTCATTCTGCCTCCCGCCCCGGCTTATTTCTGCTAAACCCAGATTTCTTTGGTTCAATGACACTTGTAATTCCTTGGAAATTCCCTGGCAAAATCTGACCTGCACAGACCCTGCTTGGTTGGAGTGACAACCTGCAGTGGGAGGATTGCAAGCAACAGGCTTGCCCTCTTGTTTTACTGTACCTGAGTTGACTTGGCTAATATTCGAGTATTGTATGCAAAGCGCACAGTAAAATCAGGGAGAAGCTGACCTTAGGGAAATGCTTTCACTGTGAAGGGAAATTGAGGGTAAAACTGGGGAGGAAAGAGAGGGGGGAATAAGGCTGGACACAATTACAGCTTGCCATAGGCCTGCCACGCTTCTGGTTTGCACGTACGGGCAGCCGCGGCAGCATCAGGCATGAAAACGTGATCTCGGTAACTTCAGTAGCCAGAGATTCCGTTCTCTTCATAACGTGTACTTAATTTTTGCTCTCTTGAAAGTAGGAAATCTGAGAAGGACCCAAGACCCTGAAGGCAGACAGGGTAACACAGGACTGTCCTCTGTCTCTGGAAAGTCCCATCGTTATAAATGTATCCCATAACAAAAATCACCTTCTTATTTGCTGGTCTGATGTCCGCTTGACTGCCACGTAGAAGTTAAAGGCCTTTTGATCAGGTTGTAATGATTAAGTTGTTTATGAAAAGCAGAAGATGAGCCAAGGTTTGTGTGGGCTCCCTGTGCCGAGTTGCTTGCATACCTGCGGCAAATTGTTTTGAAGGCAAGATTAATGATGGACCGATTGCTTTTCTTCTTAGTAAAAGGCTTAGTTCCGCAGTCGGGTCTCTCGTGTGTCTTCTGCTAATGACGGCGTACCCCAGCGTTCTGGTGGCTCACAAGCTGCGGTGGGAGCAGCGCAGTACCTGCCTGCGTGCTAAGACTGCCGTCACTGCGGACAAGGGAGTGAGTTTGGACACAGGGGACTGTAAATACACCACGCATTTCCCAGCATCCCGCTTCCATATTTAAAAAAAAATAAAAAAATTATATTTCCTGGCAGCATTTCTCCTTAAACATGAGAAATGAGGTGGTCAAAGTATTGCAAAATCGTTCAAGTAAGTGCTGGAAGCAGATTCCTCCCCCGGCCGTGGAAAGAAGAGCTGCGGTCATACACTTTGCACGCCGCTGCCGCGACCTCCTGCGCAGCAGCGTTTTGGCGTCGCAGCAAACGCCTGCACCCAGATCTCCGCGACTTGGGCTTGGAGCGCCCCAACTTTAAAAGCCTTACGGGTAGGGTGGGGGTAGGAACGGGAGCTACAGAGGCAAGCCGGACAGGGAAGCGTGGCTTGGGAAGCGGGGCGGGATGCACCGTTGGAACCGTGCTGCACGCCGGGCAGGCGGCACCACGGGCTCCGCCGTAGCGCGGGGCGAAGCCTGGAAGCCAGTCACGGTGCTCTTCGTCCAGCCCAGCGCCTTCTCCTCCTCCTTGGTCTCCGGTGTGTAAAGAGTCCAGGAATGGCTCGCTTTAGTGACAGGGTGGGCTGCATGCGGCGTGTCTGTGTCGGGCTGCAGGCATGTAGAGAATAATAGAACACGGAAAAACCTCGGGATATTTACCAGCATCCAACAGTATTCCTGATGAGCAGCAGCTGCCTCACCTTTTTTTTTTTTTTTAATTTTTTTTTTTTTTTGGTGAGTGGGGGAGCAGAACACCATCAACGTGCAGATGGGTTTACACAGAGCCCTAGGGATGCGAATCTCATCTTGAGGCTTCCGCTCGGATGGCTGCTGCTGCCTTCACTCCAGGCCGGGTCCCGTGGGCTGTGGTGCGCCTGTTGCTTCTGTTGACCGTGGGTGTCGCGGTCCTACCGCTGCCACCGGCAGCACTGCCGTTGTGAGATGGACTTCGAAGTGTTCTTGTGCTCTGAGGTGGCTTAAAGGGGAGGGCTGAGGCCCCAGGGCTGTTCCCATGTTCATTCCTATGTTTTAGTGCACACGTTAAAGAAGGTGGAATAAATTACCAGCCTGCGGTTCCGAGTGGGAAGCCTGGCCACCGGTCAAGGAGCGCAGGAGCCTCCGGTGTTGGCATCTCCAGAGGGTGCTGCGGTCGGGCAGAGGGTCTCCAGCTGGACTGTAAAAGCTGGAGATGACCGTCGGGGGCAAAACTCCCAGCGGGCAGTAAATGATGTGGAGATAACCGCTGGTTTCTGTCCCGCGACGTCTCAAGGGATGTTTTCACAGACGTGCGTCTGAAGAGGAGGAGAAAATTTACACTTGCTCTCAAACCTTGGTCCCATGGCACGGGACTTAATTCCTGTGCTATATCTTGGAGGAGTTTCAATCCTACTTGTGCTATTCGTGTGGCAGGTGAGGGTTTATGTCGCCATTTGTGCCATTAGTAATACATGAAGAGCTGGCGAGTGGGTATTAAAATACGCTGTAGCGCAGAACGCTACTGGGGCAGTATTTCAGCGGGTCAAATCAAAATGAAATCAAGAGGTGAAAGGCAGCTGTGACCAGAACGACTGACTCTTGGCCGTTACGGGAAATCCCAGCGTGATTTTTTAGGGCCGGTATTTTCCTGATGAGAGCGAACACCAGCACAGGCAGGTGGAAAATTGTTTCTCCCACTTTCCCACCCCCAAAATACACAAGTCCCAGCCTTACCAATTGGTAAAGCCTCTGAAGGAGATAAATTGGCTAATGGTAAATTAGGAGGGGATTTGTACCCCCCTCTGACGCTCCTGGGGGTGGCCACAGGCTGGCGGCACTGCGATAAGCACGGTTTCAGCCTGTGTGGCTGTTTCTGCCCTCCCTTTTGGGGGCCATATAAAGCCGAAGGCGCCCTGATCTAAAGCCAACTCTATTAGCTTTGGTCAGACCTTAAAAAATTTGCTGAGGTTTATCTGCTCTAGCGACGCGGTGATGCGGTACGGCCGCGTGACAGCGTCGGGGGCGTGCAAGGCAGCAGCAGCTACGCGGCAGGGAGCGGTTTTCTTCATGCACGAGGGACTTGTGCCCAGGAAAAGAGGATTTCCTTACAGCTGCAGGTCACGCTGCCAGATGTCACTCAGGAGCTGAATTTGGGGGGAAGTGTCGATTTTGGAGACGGGCTGTGGACCATTTCAGCAAAGTGGCTCGATGTGCACTTTCAGGGCCTGTTTTTGGGTGCCCAAAGCCTCTTTCCGCTTCAAGCAGAGGCTCGTAATGGAGAAACACCTTCCCCTGGGTTGCTCTATCCCCAGGGAGGTGTCCCTCCGCCCCACGCCACAAGCCACCGGTGGGGAAGAAAGCCCCCCCAAAACCTTCCCAAACCTCCTTCCATCCCCAAAGCAGAGCAGGGAGACTTGCTTGTGGCTTCACACTGATGGGACCATCCCATCCTCCCATGCCCCGGCACCTAGTTCTTCAATGCTTCTTAAGCTCCGTCAACAAGAACCCCAGCCTGCCTTAGCTCCCGTGTGGCCCTCCTTGATGTTGGGGGGTGCACCCCCGATATCCTCGTCCAGCCTTGCGCTGTGATAGATGAAGCAAATCGCTCCTTGCTACACCCCGGGGCAAAGGCGGGCGCCTGGTCCTTGCAGGGAGGGCCCTGTGGGGAGGTGGGTTTTGACCTGTTTTGGGGTGGGACAGCTCAGGGGGGGACGCAGGACGGGGGTTTGGGCGCGAATGATGCTTCCAGCCACCCCCCCGCCCGGAGAAAAGGAGCGGAGCCAGGTCCCGTGTCAAAGGCATTTATTGCTGCGGGGACTTGCTGCCCTTCACCCTACAAACAGGGGCAGGGATGCGCCGCGGCAAGATCAGCCTGCGGGCAAAGCGGGATCCGTCCCCCGCACCCCGGCACTGCCAGCCCCAAAGCAAGGGGGTGCAGCGCGGGTGGGACCCACCGCCCACCCCCAGCAGAGGCTCAGGGCTGGATGAGTGCAGGGTGCCTCTGACGCACGGTGACGGTGAAGGGCCGTGGCTTCAGCGCCAGCCCGTGGACGCAGTCCATGGTGAGGTGCTCCGCCGGGTTGGCGTGGAAGGAGCACTGGTGGAGGAGGATGGCGGTGAAGAGGAAAAGCTGAAGCTTGGCGAGCTGGTCGCCGATGCAGCGCCGCTGGCCGGCTGAGAAGATCATGACGCTGCCGGCCCGGTCGCGGTCCAGGCGCTGCTGCGCATCCAAGAAGCGTGCAGGGTCGAAGCGTTGCGGGTCGGGCCACTTGCCGCAGTCATGGTTGACCGACCACTGGTTGATGAAGATCACCGTGCCCTTGGGAATGTGGAAGCCCTCGAGCTCCACGTCGTCCGTGGTAGCATGTGGGATGGTGATGGGCACGAAGCTGCTGTAGCGCAGCGTCTCGTAGATGAAGGCCTGCAGGAGGGGCAGGTTGGGCCGGTCCTCGGACGTGGGCAACCGGGAGCGTCCCACCACCCGGTCCAGCTCGGCCTGGAGGTCCCGCTGGAGCCGTGGGTGCTTCAGCAGCAGCAGGAGGACCCACGAGAGCGCCGTGGAGGTGGTGTCCTGCCCCGCGCCAAAGATGTCGGTCATGGCACCCTCCACATCTTCGGGGCCCAGCCCCTCGGGGGGCCTGTCGCTGCGCTCCACGGCAGCGATCATGACGTCGCTGACATCGCGGAAGGCGCGCGGCTGGAAGGTCTGGCGGTGCTGTGCCACCTTGGCACACACGAAGCTGTGCAGCTCCAGGTTGAGGGCTTGGAAGTCACGGAAGACGTGGCGCACGGGGTTGGGGAAGCGCAGGAGCCAGGGCAGCACGTCCACCACGCTGCCTGCCCCCACCGTCTGCCCAAAGCGGTCGTTACGGCCCAGCAGTGCTGTGAACTCGCCGTCGCTGTGGCCGTAGCGGCGGCCAAAGCAGAGGGCGCAGAGGACGTTGGCGTTGGCCACCACCAAGAGCGGGGAGGGCTCGAAGTAGGCGCCGCCCCGGCTGCGCCGCAGGAAGAGCCGGACGAGGTCCCCCACCTCGGCCACCACGTGCCGCTCCACCTCAGCCGCCGTCGAGCGGGCGCGCAGGGCGGCGTGGGCCAGGCGCCGGCGAGCCCTCCATCGAGGCGAGCAGGACCCGAAAGCCACGCTGTGCCCCCCAGACACCAGCTGGAAGGATGGGAAATCGGGGCGGCCGGCGAAACGGGCGCCCAAGCCCACCAGCGCCCNAAAGTTATCGGGGGGGTGGGGGGTGGGGGTGTCTTGTATAATGACCCATTCCCCCCCCCAAACTAGGCCTGCCAGCCCCCCCAAGCCCGCCCGGGGCGGCGGAGCGGGGGGTGCTCCCCGTGCCCGCTCCCCACCCCGCGCTCTCCCCGTTTCCCCACGCAGGGCTGCAGAGGGCCCCTCGGCGCTGGCGGTTTTCGAGAGCCTGGCCCCACGCTGCGGCTTCTCGGCGGAATCTGGGCTCCGGGCGGGATTTTGTGAGTCTGGCGCTGGGTGTCGACCGCTCCTGGCCGGCCCCTGGTCCCGCACCCCGGGGCCCGGTGTCAGCGGTGAGGCTGCGGGCACCGGCCGGGCCGGGGCGCGGGGCTGCGCGGCCGCCGCTCGGGTTGGCTGCCTTACCGGGCAGGCCGAAAGCTCCCGGTCCCCCTTTCCCCTGGCACCCACCTGTGAAGCGGTCACGCCTGCCTGCTGCTGTCAACCAGCTTGGTGGAGGTGCCAGAGGAGCGATGGAGAGGGTTATTTTTAGCAGCAGAGGCGGCATTTTCCTCGCGCGTCCCTCAGCGCGCTGCTCCGCGGTGTCCCCCGGGGTGCTGCCGAGGAAGGTCCTGCCGAGCCGAACAGGGGAGTGAGCACGGTGCCGCCGGGCTGTCTGTGCCTGCCGTCGCACCGGGGACGCGTCGCCTCGCTGCCGAGCATCTGTCTCCTGCCTCCCGCTTCCAGAAGCTGCTCGGGCTTCGGCTGGGTTGTCTGCAGGTGGGGAGCAGCGGTCCCCGGCACAGCCTCTCATCTCACGTAGCATGGCGCGAAGCTGGGTGCTGGCGATGCCCCCGAACGAAAAAACGGGCTGCTGCTTAAAAAAAAAGGGGATGTTGGTATTGGTGGGAATAAAAAGGGAGAGCGCAGAGTGTGTGGGGTCTGGTAAAACGGCCGTAGCGTTTACGTGGCCGTCTGATGGTGGGTTGGAATGGCTGCCTCGCAGCTTAGTTAGCGCAAGTGGGGCTGAAGAGGAGCTTCCCGAGGTTTGATGCCAACAGGGATTCCCGGCAGGTGCCGTCGCAGTCCCCATGCAGCGAGTCCCGCGGCGGGGGCGCACCACAGACCACACACGGTTTAGCTGGAGCGTGGCCACGGAGGTGTGACCCGTTATTATGTGCTGGTGTTCCCGGGGGACCCGTGAAGCTGAAAACCAGAACCCTCTGGTGGTCCGAGATGGACAGAGAATAAAAAAGCATGCTTGCCCCTGCCGAGCGAAGCCAGCGGGTGATGCCTGGGTCTTCTCATGATAGGAGCCTTTAGATATTTATTGTGGCACCAGGATGATGCAGCGGCTTGTTTGTCATTCCAAGTGGGATTTTGTAATTGCCGCATTTTTTCCTGTGAAAATTGGGATTTCTGTAGGTTGCTTGAGAGCTCAGTGGTGGGGAATAGGCATTTTCCTGGCAGATCGCAAGGGAGCGGCAACGCGAAATCAAATCTCAGGCGCGTGCGAGCTAAAGTGCATCGGTGTAGGGGCAAGGTGTACGGCAGAGCATCCCGGGCGGCTGTATCGGCAGCGAGACGGCGCGGTACAGAGCATCCCAAGTGCCGGTGCCGGGGATGGAGCGAGGAGAGGAGCGTGCCCCCTCCTTCCCTCCGGCAGCTTTTCTACAGCCTCGAGACTGACGGCTCAGCCGCAGAGCTCACGTGCGGTTTTACACGTTGTGACGTTACAGCCGTCGTCACATCTGTTGTCAAGTCTCATTTTTCAGGAATTAAACTTCACGTCACATAAGGTTTCTGCTGGACTGAGGGAGCCCAGCATGGACGACAAGGGAAAAGCCTTCCCAGGGAAAAAAAAAAAAAAAATTCCTTTATTTCCTCATAGTTAACAGGCGTGCAAAACAATAATGCTTGATTAGATTAAGCTGCGATTTTTGGGCTCCTATAACACGAAACTTTGTTTTCTAGCACACAACGTTGCATGAGGTTAGCCTGTAATTCCCGTTGGCATTTCCTTTAATTTAAAACACTGAAGTCTGTAACTTTTGCGATCTGCCTGCTGCACACTGCCTGCTCTGGTGGCTTTGGGGATGTTTCTTAGCAGCTCTGGCTGGATGCTCTGGGGAAGGTCGGGGGGGTCCTGGCGCTGCAGACGCTTCACTTCAGAGGTATATTGGCCACAGCCAAGTAGCAAATTCTATTTGCTTGGGTGAAGGAAAATTAATTCTGCACGAGTAGGGTGAAATGGGAAATTTTTGCGGCCGTTTCCCACACTGGTCAGCCCAAAAAGCAGAGTCTCAGGGTCGTTCGTTGCTCCCACCTGGCTCTTTGGCACCGTCTCCAGCCAACAGCCCCGAAGGCTCCTCGCTGTGAGCAGGGAAGTGGAGCCGCTGTTTTCAAACCCGTCTGTGGTGCTGGGC
The DNA here is from genome assembly GCA_013400535.1 of Scopus umbretta. NCBI lineage: Eukaryota > Metazoa > Chordata > Aves > Pelecaniformes > Scopidae > Scopus > Scopus umbretta. The sequence goes on along the minus strand of VZTL01051287.1, from coordinate 69,108 downwards.
CAGAGACAGAAAACAACAACAACAATAATAGAAAATAGTTAACTGGAGCAATACTGTAACCACTTTCAGACTAACTCTGCTACCCCAATGATCATTTTAGCCCATGCCATCTCTCCCCAAACAGCCTTTTTCCAGGGCAATTCAGCAGTTTGTTTGTTTTGTTTTGTTTTGTTTTTTGTAAGTTTTGCTTTTTTTTTGCTTTACTTTCCTAAAAGCTCCTGAGAAGAAAAAAAATTGGTCCCATGGTCCAAAGGCTGGTGCTTGGCCAGAGCACGTGCGAGTGGCCGAGGAGGGCACGTGTTGGATGTTCGTTTTTCTCTTTATCTTGTCCTCAGCCAGCGTCGACTCCAGCTTTTCATACATCAGGCAGCACCCGGTCCCTGCTTCTGCCTCCTGGTCGTCCTTCCTGCAATGCCCTGTCTGCAAATAAATGCATTGGTATTTTCATAAACATCATTTCATAAACACATTTTTCATAAACACAGAAAACGGGTGCTGCCCGATGCATGAAAAGCTGGAGCCGACGCTGGCTGAAGTCAGACTTTGCAGATTCCCACTGCCAGCAGTGAGCTTTGGACCAAGGACAAGATAAAGAGTAAAATCAACCTAGGAGGCAGTTAGGAAATCAATCAAAGAAGAAAAAAAAAACAAAACCAACCCCCAAACCCCAAACCGAACCAAGCCCCTTGGGCTGATGGCCACCTACAAACCCTGATTGGAAAAGTGAATGCACACGGATGAAATGCCTAAAAAAATACAGCATCAGATGGGAGGAGAGGGTTTCTTCTTTAAATTAAAAACACATTTGGAAAAATAAATCTGTTGTAACATCTCATTTCCTCTCCTTGATTGGCTTACATGTTATCTGATCTGATTTTAAGCTGCTCCGCAGGGGATTTTTCGTCCTGCATAAAGATGTTACAAAGGTTATAAAGAGCCCGCCAGTGTCTGAGCACGCCGTAAAACGATAGGAACAGCGCACCTGATTTGGCAGGCAGGGGCTCTCCTCGGCGTCACCGCGGGATCTGGGATTGCAGAGCATCCCTGGCTGGTTTTCGGGGAGATCCTGGGGCTCACCTGCTTCCTCAAGTACCCCTTAACTGGGATTATTATTTGGGGGGGGGGGGTTGGGGGAACTGAAAACAGAAGAATTTGCTTTAACCGCTTTTTTAACCACCTCTCTCCCCTCCTTACTGAACTCTTGCTGGTCTAACTTTGGCCCTCCCTGGCTTATACCGATGCTAGAGCTTTCTGCCTCTGCGGTCCTCCCTGCTAAAGGCTGAAGCAGCTGGGGAACACGCGCCTCTCCGCCACGGCCGTCGCTCGCTTTAATGGTTTTCAATTTCAAAATAAATGGCACATTGCTTGATAGCAGGCATCTTGCTAAGGGGGTCTCTCAGCCTGGCTGTAAAGCAGCGCAGAGAGGCTCCCCCTGCCCCATCATGTATTGCCCCAAAATGCAAGCCTTAGGCTCAGTTCACCGTTCTGCTTCCCCAGCGTAAATCTCTGCAATGAATTCGGCTTAGATTTACTAATCCCACAAGGGTAGAAATGTTGTTCTCCTTACCGCAAGTCTTAATGGCAGTAATCACTTAAATAATTAAACCTGCAGACAAGGGAGCTGGGAAAGCAGCCGGTGAAGCTGGGAGCAAAGCCTCAAGCAAAGGGATGCTCAAACCCACCCCGAAGGTGCTGGGAAATTATTTGCTTTGAGTAACCAAACCTGTTAATATTTGGCTTGCAATGAGCGGTGTGTCCCTCGCGTGCCTTTGAGGGTGACTTGGAGAAGACGTCGGCGGGGGAAGAGAGCCCCGATTTGGGCTCTCCTGGGACGCCGGCAGAGACGCAGCTCTCGCCGTCGCTTCCCTCCAGGCAATTCGGCTGAGGATCGGGTGAGCTTTGCGCACAGGGGACGCAGGTCGGTGGCTCTGTGGATGTGAAGAGGCAAACGTGGTCGGCGTCGCTCTGAGGCGTTTAACAGGGGCTCCGAGGGGAGCTCACGGCCACGTCCCCTGCGCCCACACCGGCTGCTGTGCCCCCGGGGACTTTAATTTAGTGCCCCCAAGGAGGGGAGATAGCTATGCACTGCTAAGGAGGGGGGTAGCTATAAAACGCACCGGCAAAATGGGTCTGCCCACCTCCTGCGGCTGGCCGAGGCGTAAGAGCTCGTTACGCCAGCACTTTATTAGCTGAAGCATCGGAGGGCTACAGCAGGATCCAAAGCTCCAGCCCGGCTGGTTTTCCTTGTGGTACGGGATCTCTTTGGGGATTGCGGGGCCAATCCCTTAAAACCTCGGACATCCTGGAAGTGAATCGCCCCCTCGGTTGCATGGCGATTGCCACGAAGCCAAAGGCTGGGTACTTTTCGTGCCTGAATCCTGCCTCACGGAGGGCACGGGGCACTGCAGGGAGGCTGAGCGCCGTCTGCGGGATGGCCGGCCCCACGTTTCTGCCTCCTCTCTCGCACGTTCAGAGCTGTAACTGAGCAAGGCGGCTGAAGATTTTGCAGCGAAGGCGGTTTCACGCTGCCCGGCAGAGCTGGGCTGCAGCCCTGCCTGCGGTGGGTTTGCAGCTTTCCCTCATCCCGGGGGAAAGCTCCTGAAAGGCACATGGTTGGTTTGACCTCCGAAAGCTCAGGCGAGACTCCTGCCCCGGTCGAGGGGAGGCGGTTGGCCCCCACGGGCTTTCCAACAGCCCCGGAGGAGCTGCAGTAGCAGAAGGGGCGACCAAACCCTGTTCCTGCCGTGCCTGGAGTCTCTTGTGTTGATTTTTGGTTTGGGTTTTTTTTTTATTCCCCTCTCCCACTGCATCCAGCCCTGTCATCCAGGCAGGATCCCAACTGAGCTGTGTAATTGGGTGGATAATATTCCCCAAGTCCTCCAGCCCCGTCTTGTAGGGATTTTCTGCTCCAGCAGCAGCACAAAACGCAGCCGACATTTAAAGAGCCCAGAGCACCGACGGCTCAGGTACGGTCCGAAGCATTTTCTTGAGCTCGTGCAAGGCACGGAGGGCATTTGCAGGGGAGGGACGGTTACGGCGAGGACCGGCTCCTCCGCGGTTGTTGTACCCTGATGTTTGGACCAGGCT